>PVIJ01002522.1:146505-158509 GCA_004024925.1 Scalopus aquaticus | reverse complement strand
GAGAAGTGCCTTTTGAGCTCTTCTGCCCATTTTTTGACTGGGTTGTTGGCTTTGTTTTTGTTGAGTTGTGTGAGTTCCTTGTAAATTTTTGTTATTAGTCCTTTATCAGATGTATTGTGTGCAAAAATCTTTTCCCAGTTGGTAGGGTGTCTGTTAGTTTTGGTTAATGTCTCTTTTGCTGTACAGAAGCTTTTTATTTAGATGTAATCCCATCTGTTTATCTTGTCTTTCACTTGCTTCGCTTTGAGGGATGAGACTTTCAAGATTTTGCTGAGATGTATGTCATGTAGAGTTTTGCCTATATTTTCTTCTATACATTTTATGGTTTCAGGTCTTACATCCAGGTCCTTTATCCATTTTGAGTTGACTTCTTCTGCCCATTTTTTGACTGGATTGTTGCCTTTGTTTTTGTTGAGTTGTGTGAGCTCCTTGTAGATTTTAGTTATCAGTCCTTTATCAGTTATATTGTGTGCAAAGATTTTCTCCCAATTAGTAGGGTGTCTGTTTGTTTTGATTATTGTGTTTTTTGCTACAGAAGCTTTTTAGTTTGATGTAGTCCCATCTGTTTATCTTTTCTTTGACTTCCTTCGCTTTTTGGGATGTGTTTTTAAAGATTTTGCTGAGATGTATGTTGTGTAGAGTTTTGCCTGTATTTTCTTCGTCTTGGCTTTTTAAGCAAAGTACAAGAAGTTTGCCCAGGCTCACTAGATTATTTATCTTCTTGGTCATCCAGTTTTTAAGAACTCAATAGCAATCAGTTTGTGTTTCATCTTACTGGACTGTGGAACTCACTAAATATTGTTTTTTTAAAAGATTTATTTATTCATACAGCGGGGGTACAGGCCAGAGGTGTGGAGTGGCGAGAGGCTTCACCAGAGACAGAGTGGGCTTCACCAGAGACAGAGTGGGGAGCAGAACAGGCAGATCAGAAATACACTGCTGAGGAGAGCAGCGGGCGAGGCAGGAGAGGTCTGCCGCACCATGTGGGATTCTCCCCGGCCGGGCGTCGAACCTGCGTCGCTGCTGCCGACAGCTCCACAGCGCAGCGCTCAACCGCTGCGCCACCAGGGATGCCCCTCACTAAATATTTTTTTTAAAGATTTAGGGGGCTTCCCTGGTGGTGCAATGGGTTGAGTCTCAGCACTATGAGGCTATCTGCAGCCACTGCAGTGAGAGTTCGATTCCAGGCAAGGGAGCTTCCCACATGGTGCAGCAGACCTCACCTGTCTCTCCTGCTGCTCCCCTCAGCAGCGTATTTTAGTGGATTCGCCTGTTCTGCTCCCCACTCTGTCTCTGGTGAGTACTCTCACCCCTCCCCCTTATTTCTGACCTGCACCCCAGCTCTTGTATGCATAAATAAATAAATGTATTTTTTTAAAGATTTATTTATTTATGCATACAAGCTAGGGTGTAGGCCAGAGGTGTGGGGGAGGGGTGAGACGACTCACCAGAGACAGAGTGGGGAGCAGGACAGGCAGACTGACTGAAATACACTGCTGAGGGGAGCAGCGGGTGAGGCAGGAGAGGTCTTTTGCGCCATGTGGGAAGCTCCCTGGCTGGGGATCGAAGAACTTGCACTGCAGTGGCTGTGGATAGCCTCATAGTGCGGAGACTCAACCCGTTGCGCCACCAGGGAGGCCCCAACTCACTAAATATTTTAAGATATCCTAACTTGGGTAATTTTGATGCATTTCTCTTCAGCCAAATTTATTCCATGATGAGCATAGGCAAACTTAAATTGTCAAACCCAACCATAACCATTCTTTCCTTCCCATCACTCCCTTTCCTGTTCATTAAAAGTCTAATCATTAGTTTATTCTGTCCAACAGGGTGAATCATAGTGCCTTATTAGTGACTAAAACGTGTCAAGTGCTCAGCAAACATCAACCAGTATTCTCTGTGTTTTACATATCAATTCATTTAATCCTGATAGCATGTGTACTATTATTTTTACCATCATACAGAAGGGGAAATTGCAGCACAAAACAAATAATAAACTTGAGTAAGATTAAACAGGACTTATTAGGAAAAAGGCAGAACATGGGCCATATACCCATCTCCTAGAACATGTGCTTTCAACCTCTGCACAGCCTCTCCATTGAGAAAACATCGACTTTTCCAGATGCTCTTGTAGCCTATCATATTCCAGTCACTTCTGTCATTTCACAAATAGTGACCAATATGTACTTCATGAAAAACACCCCGATTTCATCAAGAGGTTCTCATATTACGTGATTCCAAATCCATTCATTACCCAGCTCTCCTCTGGAAATACAGAGGTATTTAGTCAGCAACATAAAGTAGTAGAACTAAGCATTTCTCCATAGGTAGGTTTAGCTATATAGAAAGAGGTGATTAGTTCCTTTTTCATGTAATGATCTTTTTTAATGTAGTAACACCTCACCTTAGCTTATGTGGTAGCAATTTCAGACACTCTTTACTCATACTTCTATATAATGTATTTTTTTGCAGGATTCAAACCTCCTTAGATCAAGTGTTTATACTTCCCCCAAACACCTACCAAGCAAAAAAGCAAGCTTTGGTACAACTGCTGTAGTCTGGAGATTGGCTTCCTTTAACATCATGGGACAAATACATAGTCAAGTCCAAAATCCTTTAAAATGGTACATGTATGAGAAGATGTTTTTGAGTTAAAATATTTTACTTTTTTAATTATTAAAATAATAAAATAAATCAAAGACATTGTGTACTACAAAAGGCACTTGAGGCCTACTTATGGGCAGGTAAGGAAAATAATGTCAGCTCTCAGTAGTTGGAGGTCTTCCATTACACCAGTAAGAGAAGAGAGGAAAGATAGTGTGTATGTAAGAAAGAACACATGAAAGAATTTAATTTTGATAATTTTGAGAGTGAGAAATCTGTCTTCCTCTCATGCTTTACCTTCTTACAATTTCTAAGCAACTTGGTCACTTGCTCTCTATTTCCTCCCCACTTCATTTAGCCGTAACACTGTTTTTTTGTTTGTTTGTTTTTTCCAGCTGTGATCTTGGAACTTTTCAAGTCAACAGCCAGTTCAATAACCTAGTTTTAAGTGTCATTATTTTACAGCATTGCCTAGGTGAAATGCTTTTTCCTGGTACCACTAAGTTGGCCCTGGCCACATGAGAAGGAGCTATTAATGAACTGTTGTTATCTCTTCTTGTTTTCTACATGTGGTATTCGGTAAATTTTTAAAAACCTAAACGACTGATTTTGCATGTTTTCCTAATATTTGGCATCTTATTTCATTCAGCCAGTGCTCAGATCTTTAGGGAATCCAACCAGATTTCAGGTCATCCACATTATTTAGTATCATGCCATGTATTTTTTAGTCAAGTTGTTCATGAAAATGTTAACCAGTATAATAGGTCAAGGATGAGATTATGGGATATGATTACTGGAGATTTCTTTCCTAACAAACAATGACACTTTAACCAATGCTCTTTGAAATGGTCATTCCATCATTTATGAATCAGCCCAAATGTACCATCATCTAGTTCAGCTTTTATATCTTGTTGCCATCGGCATAATTTAGGTATGTCGTTTCGCTTGGGATATACCCATCCTGTACTGTTTATTGGCATTAGCGTAGAGATTGAGACCATTCTGAAATGTGGCTAAATTACTCAAATATATCTTCTTTTAGCTTGGGGGTCTTGATCTAGTAACTACCCTAAATCTGTTAGCTAATCTGTAAAATGGAGAACAATAATACTTAAAATCAATTGAAACAAAACATTTAAAACATTTCATCAAGAGTCTAATCTCAGGTAAGTACTAAAGAAATAGTTCTTCCTAACTGTATTGGTTAACCTAGCCCAAAACAAACAAAAAAAAACAGAGGTTAATCTGGGATGGCCTAATTGTAATGAGCCCTTGCTGAGACTTAGCAGGAATGTACATGCTTTCATTTTAGATTATTTGAAAAACCAGCCATCTTAATAATCATCCTATAATTTTGCACAGAGATTCATGTTGGGCTCATTGATCTATAGTTGCAGAATTCACTGTTTTTCCTTATTGAAAATTCACACACTATATTTGCTTCTTTCCAGT
Source organism: Scalopus aquaticus (assembly GCA_004024925.1). Classification (NCBI taxonomy): domain Eukaryota; kingdom Metazoa; phylum Chordata; class Mammalia; order Eulipotyphla; family Talpidae; genus Scalopus; species Scalopus aquaticus. The sequence continues at coordinate 154,453 of PVIJ01002522.1, read as the reverse complement.
CATGTGACTCCTCTCTCCTTCTTCACTATTCCTCAGAGGTAACAGCTGCTGGTTCAGAAGTTTCATCCCCCAGCCCTACAGTGAAGTTCATCTCAGCCAGGGCACTTGCTGTTCTGTCTCTTTCCTCCTATCTTTGACATCAGTTCCCTCTTCAGAGTTTGTTCTCCCCTCTCTCCTCTGAAGATTATTGTCTCTGACGCAGACTACAGGCAGAACAGGCAGAACGAAGTGGCCCTGCTTTCTTTTTGTCGTCTGTTATTGCCATCTGTCTCAAGCAGAGGGCCTACCCCTTCCTGTTTGTTCCTCTTGCTCATTAGTATAACTTTTAAAATTCCCTTCTTTTGCCTTACTATTCCTTATTATTTATAAAAACTTTAGTCCCCTGAGAGTGTATGTCTTAAAGTAATCCTAAAGATCCAAAAATTTGTCTGAATTTATCTATTCCTCTCTCTGCTTGATATCTGCTTTTCAAAATGTAAGCTCACACATTTCCAGTCTAACGTGACATTTGAAAAATTTTCTCCAAGTTTCTGCCTACAATATCTTCTAAGAGTCAAATGGAGGTAGACTTCTCTACCAAACTTCTCTAGAGTCACAAATCTGAGTTTAATTCACTGCCATATTAAAATCACATGTCAGTCTTATCTCAGTTTTAATTGACAATTGTTAAGAAAATGGGAGGTGAGTAACTGATGTGGAGTGAGAAAATGGGAGGTGAGTAACTGATGTGGAGTGAGATTATAGCTGTGAGCATAGTAGTAAGTGGGTAGATTCAGGACATATTGACAGTGAATATTACTTACCAATGTGTTGGGTCTAGGTTTTTTTTGTTTTGTTTTGTTTTTGTAATATATCAAACGGGAAGGCTTATTGTATAAAAAGGAAGAGAAGGAAGGGATGCTTGCACAGACACAAGAAGGCAGAAAGAGTTGCCCCTGAAAAGGGCAGGGTTGTTTAAAGAGAGGCCTGCCTGGTCATAGGCAGGCAGCCTTGGGAGGAGAGCTGCCTCTGCTGCTTTGCAAAGGGAGAAAGTCGGTGAAGAGAAGTTCCTGCATGATCACAGGTGGGCAGGAGGGCTGCTGCTTGGATCCTGGGTATGAGAGAGTAAAGAATCAAGGATCGTTAAACCTACACAAATTTTTTTTTTGAACAATTAGGTAGTAAATCTGTTGTGAGAGTTGAAGACTTTTCCACATTGAAAGTAAGTATTAATAATGCTCTTTGGCCATGCTTAAGTTTTCTCTTAGACATCCAAATTGAAATGTCAAATAGAAATAGGAGTTCAGAGCTGTAAAGGAGAGGGCTAGATTAGAGATATAAATTTGAGTTGTCGACTAAGAATGATATTTAGAGCCCTGGGATTAGCTAAACTACCCGGATGAGATCATAGAGGTGAGAAGAGAGCCAAAGAGAGCCCTGGGTCACCAAAACAATTAGAGGTCTGGGGAAAATGTGAGATTAAGATTAAGCAGCTAAAGAAATGAGAGAAAAGCCAAGGAAGTATGATATCCTGGAAGCCAAGTAAAGAATATGTGTCAAGAAGGAGGGATAATACATGGTCTCAAATGTTAAGAGCTCATGTAAAATGATCTCAGAGAAGTGAACATTAGCTTTAGCAAGATGAAGTCATTTGTAAGATAAGGTCCATTTTATTAGAGAAGTGAAGACAAAAACCCATTTAGGATGATTTGAAGAGAAAAGTGGATGAAGAAGTAAAGAAAGTGAGTATAGACAGTATTATCCTTTTTTATGAAGGAAGCAGAAAAGTGGGCAGTAACTGGAAAAGGATGCTTGTTTTTCTTGTGTCAGTTATGGTAGGTAATCTTAAAGTATGCCTTCAGTTTGGATGGGAAGGATCAAGTGGAGAAGGAGATATTATGTAGTAGAAAAAGAAAATATGGGAGTAAAAATTCCTTTTGAAAAAGGTAAGTGGAGAAGTTTGGCTAAGATAAGAGTGGTGACTCTTCTGCTATATTTAGGAGGGAAGCCAGTATGTGTGTATAAATACAAGTAGGTTGGTAGATTATCAGGTGAAGGATGAAGTAGTTCTTACACTGGTCAATAGTGAGATCATTACTGACTTAAAAGGCCCTAATCTGTAGTATTTGATGTGCTGAACATGAATATAACCCTGAAAATTTTTTATTAGGTCTCGTTTTGAAGATATTTCATATAATTCATTTTATATGTTTCACTGTGTAAATTTATCCAGTGGGACTGCAACAACATCCTAAATCAGCTTAGAATGATGTAATATTGCATCGTATTGCATAATACCATCATGCACACATCATCCAGAATTGATTGCATCATTTTCTGATGCAGTGCAATACTACTGCCAGGCAGCTGCTGAAGTAAGCTGACATCAGCAGAGCACTAGATAAAGCCCTGTCGGAAAGGTTGAGCACTGAAAATATTTCAGGCTTTGTGTGAGATAGTTTAAGCTACTGTTCCATGGAACTGTTATTATTTTACCCATTTAGGCACAATACAGAACAGTCATGCCTCAAAAGCGTGTGAATAGTGTGGACAATTTCTGCTCTATTTGTGGGGCAGTGACATTTGCCAACCAGAAGAAAAGTATCACTTCTCAAGTGAAGAAGGTTTAGCATCTTTACTTCGGATATAAGGTTGGTGGCAAAGACAAGCCTTGGTCCCTGCATATGTTCTGTGCTACATGTACAACACAGCTTTCACAGTGGTTCAATGGCGAAAGACCATCAATGCCGTTTGCAGTCCCCAAGGTGTGGAGAGAACCAAGCAACCACATAAAAGACTGTTCCTTCTGCTTGGTTCCTCCTCTTTCTGGCAGAATAACAAAGCAAAAGAAGTCGAGAATAGTCTACCCAAACGTTCCATCCGCATTGAGACCAGTTCCACATGGCGAGGGAATTCCAGTTCCAGAACCTCCAGCAGAATATTCTCTTGATTCATTTGATGAGGACAAGGGTGATCTGACTTGTTCTTCTCCTGTTCCATCAGCATGCAGTGATCCAGATTTTCACTGTGGTGCATCGTCAACCCCACACAGATTAACACAGGAAGAACTAAATGACCTGGTTCGTGATTTGTACTTATCGAAGAACAAGGCAGAATTGCTAGGATCAAGACTCCAACAATGGAATCTTCTAGAAGAAGGTGTCACAATTACTTTATATCGAAAGCGGCACCAGCAGTTGGAGCCTTTCTTCAGAAAGGAAAGTAGTCTGGTGTTCTGTTCCGATACTGAGGGCTTCCATGAATGCCTTAGAAATCACTCATGATCGGGCCTCCCTGGTGGCGCAGCGGTTAAGTACTGTGCTGTAGAGCTGTCAGCAGCAGTGACGTGAATTCGACGCCCGGCCAGGGAGAATCCCACATGGTGCGGCAGACCTCTCCTGCCTCACCCGCTGCTCCCCTCAGCAGTGTATTTCTGATCTGCCTGTTCTGCTCCCTCTCGCCGCCCCACATCTCTGGTCTGTACCCCAGCTTGTATGCAAAAATAAATAAATCTTTAAAAAAAAAAAGAAAAAAACGAAATCACTCATGATCCACAAGAATGGAGACTATTTCTAGAATCTTCGAAACTGAGTCTTAAGGCCGTGCTTTTGCACAATGGAAACGTCTTCCATCTATTCCAGTAGCACATGCTGTCCACATAAAAGAGACATGCAATAACTTAAAGCAGCTACTGAATTCCATTGAGTATAACAAGTACAGCTGGCACGTCTGTGGTGATTTGAAGCTAGTTGCCCTTTAAATGGGACTGCAGCAGGGATATACAAAATACATGTGTTTCTTATGTGAATGCGATAGCTGAACAAGTTGAAATGTAGTACTTGCGGAAGGAATGGACTCACAGACAAAATGTAGCAGTTGGAGAGAAGATCCAGCACCCAGCTCTGGTCAAGGCTCACAAAACTCTGCTACCAGCCCTTCACATCAAATTAGGTTTGATGAAGAATTTCGTGAAAGCCGTGGACCGGACCTCACCAGCTTTCCGATACCTGCATGAGAAACTTCCTCGACTCAGCAACGTAAAGATTAAAGAGGGAGTTTTTGTGAGTCCTCAGATTTAAGAGCTCTTCAAAGATGACTGGTTCAACAACTTGATGCAGGGTGATGTGAAACAAGCACGGAATGCTTTTCGCCTAGTGTCTGCAAACTTTCTTGGGAATATTAGGTCAGAAAACTACAAGGAACTAGTAGAAGACATGCTAATGCACTATCAGAAACTTGGTTGTAATATGTCTCTAAAGATCCACTTCCTTCATTCCCATTTGGATTTCTTCCCTGAAAACTGTGGTATGGTTAGTGATGAACATGGCAAAAGTTTTCATCAAGATATCACATCAGTGGAACAAAGATACCAGGGAAAATGGTCCACTACAATGCTGGCTGACTACTGCTGGACACTCCCCAGAGATGTTCCTGAACAGCTGTACAAGAGACAAGCAAAGAAATCTAAGAAGTAGTCTATGACTTGATTTTTTACAGGTATTAACCATAGGCCTATTACTATTGGCATGCATTTTGTGATGTAAACATCCATTTATTGCAGATTACAAAAAAACAAGAGCCAAAATTAGAATTTGACTGTCATATTCATGTTGAGCACAAACAAATTTATAGGAAATGACTAATTTTATTTCAGTAAGATGACTTTTGTAATAGTTTGTTGACCAGTGTTATTAGCCTGGAACTATTTTTGTAAAAGAAAGGGGAAAGAGGATATTAAAATTTTTAAATTATTTGCTGAGAAAATGGTCAGGTAAATTTTACCAGATAATTGGTGTAGGTTTGTTTGCCAGTGTTGAATGACAATACAAGGGGTGTGGTTGTGGATTTGAAATAATTCTAATCAGTACTGCTATAATTTTCTCCGGTAATCTTGAGATGTTGTGAATGAATGTGGAGAGAGTAGTTTGTGTAAAGAAAGGATTGTTTATTTTTTTACCACTTATTTGCAAGAAGACATGCCAAGTAATTAATGACAGATGTAAGGGAATTATAATTTTAATCTAAACAGTGGAATCCATGCTAGATAACAGGAGAAGTGACGGAATTGAGATTTGTCAGTATTTCAGTATTTTCTTTCTTCAGTTTGCTTTGGGCTTATTTCTCTTTCTCTCACTCTCAGTATATCTCTCTCAACCTCTCTCTCTTTTAATCTCTCTCTTTCTTTTAGGTAGTTTTTTGAGATAGGAACTAATTTTCTGAGACTTTTCCTCTTTCCTAATGTAGTGCTATGAATTTCCCTCTCAACACCAATTTAACTGCACCCATTTCCTACTGTATATATTTTCTTTTTTATTTACTTCTATATATTTATTGGATTAAAATACAGTATTTTTTTCACCTAAAAAACAATCAATCCAGAATTAAGATATACATAAACTTCTCAAATATATCCCTAATAAAATTTTGAGTTCTTAAACAATTTCTATAGAAATAGTGTAGCAAAATCTACATATATCATATTTATAAAATGTATAGAAATGCATAGTGATTTTATTTTTATTTCCTTAATGGCTGTACTTTCGATCCATTATTTTAAGGTGTGTTATTTAATTTCCAGGTATTTAGAAATTTTTCCTCTTTTATTTCTATTACTGTTTTCTAATGACTCCAGTAAGGTCAGACAATAGAATTTGTATGATTTCATTTATTTTACAATTATCAAGCATTGTTTTATTATGCAAGAGATGATCTATTTTTGGTAAATGTTCCATAGATACTTGAAAAATGTATGTTCTGCTATAGTTTGGAGAATTGTTCTATGTATGTCAATTTTCTATTGATTATGTTTTTGTGTCTTCCATCCTTGTTGATTTTCTATTAATTCTATTGCTAGTTACGAGAGGTATTAAAGACCCAACAATAATTGTGAGCTTGTCTGTTTCTCTTTTCAATTTTTTTGATTTCTGTTTCATGTATTTTTGAGATTTTACCTTAATTTATACACATTAGGATTGTTAAGTCTTACTTGTGAATCGGTCTCGTTATGATTTTGTAATGTGCTTCCTTGCCTCTAGTAATATTTCTTGCTATCAAATCTACCTAAATGATATTAACATAGTCACTGCTGCATTTTAAAAATAAACCTAATTATATGGTATAGTTTTCCATCTTTTTACCTTCATCTGATATCACATTTTAAGTGAGGTTTTGTAAATAGCATGAAGATGGATTTTGGTTTCTTTAAAAATCAATTTGTAATTGGTGTATTTAGATTACTTCTTGCTATAGTAGAACTTAAATTTGCCTTTTCGTGTTTGTTTCCTCTGGTTCTTGTTCCTATGATTTTCTTTTCTTGCCTCCCTGGAGATTACTTACTCATTTTCTTAGCATGCCATCTTGGTACATATAGTGTTTTTTTTTTTTTTAATGCAGCTGTATAATTTCCATGGTATTTACTCTGGGCATTATAAAATACATGTATGATATATAAAAATTTAGTAATATCAACATTTGATTACATTGGGTGAACATGGAATTGTTTTTCCACTTAGTCCTTTTACTTTACCCACATGTATATAGCATTGTGTTGAATATGAGATGGGATTACAATATTTGTTTTGCTTATCAAATATTATTTACAAAACTCATGAGAATGAGAATAGTCTATTGTACATACCCTAATTTCTGTTCTTTCTATTGCTTTTCTTCCTAATGCTCAAAATTAATTCTTTCATAATTTATTTTCTGTTTGCAGGGCATTCTTTAGCAATTTTGAAGGGTAGGTGTATTAGGAACAATGCTGCCTGGTTCCTCTACATAGAGGAGGGGATTCTGGGCCAGAAGTTAGTTGTAACAGGATTTCTCTTCTTCATGCCACCCAGCCACCTGGTTTTCTAAGTAAATGGCATGAACCTCAAACAAGGAAATATCTTTACTCAAGGGTTTGGCTTCTATTACTCAAGTTGCCAGAAACATGGAAATCATGTATGATTCTTCTTTCTATCAACCAGAAGTAAATTTACCACAAATGAATGAAGTTTAGGTTTTAGTGTCCCCAACTTACAGAAGTCACTTCTAAGACTCTGGGACCCAAATATAGTCACATATTTTTGTAAAATTTGAAAAAGCAGCATATTTTAAACTGCAGTTATTTAAAACTCTTTTTTCCCCCTTTTTACTACCTCCTTTTCAGATTCCCCTCTTATCATTGCCACAGGTACTCTTGAGATATGGCTATGGGGTTGTTGTGTTAAGGATAAATTTAGCTTTAATTTATTTTTAAAGGTATATTTATTTATGTATACAAGCTGAGGTGCAGCCCAGAAGTGTGGGGCTGTGCGAGAGTTCACCAGAGACAAAGTGGGGAGCAGAACAGGCAGGTTGACCGAAATACACTGCTGAGGAGAGCAGTGGGTAAGGCAGGAGAGGTCTGCTGTGCCATGTGGGAAGCTCCCCGGCAGGCATCGAACTAGCACCGTAGCTGTCAAAAGCTACACAGCTTAATCCGTTACACCACGAGGGAGGCCCATTTGGTTTTATTTATTTATTTATTTATTTATTTTTATTTTACTTTTTTTTATTATTATTGTTATTTATGTCTTTTACATTTTGTATTCCCTTTGGGTAGCCCACCACCAATTCACCCGTGATCCATCTCCATGGTCCCTTGTGTTCTTTTCTATTCCATTTTGTGCCCTTATCCGCCATTCCCCTCCCTCCCTCCCCCCCGCTGAGTTTCTCTCTCCTATTTGGTTTCCCTATAATCCTGTTATAAGTGAAACCATTCGATATTTTTCTTTTTCTTTCTGCCTTATTTCACTGAGTATGATCCCCTCTAATTCCATCCATGTCGCTGCAAATTGCATGTGTTTATCTTCTTTCCATGCTGAATAGTATTCCATTGTGTATATGTACCACATCTTCTGGATCCAATCATCTATTTTTGGACATCTGGGTTGCTTCCATACCTTTGCTATTGTGAATAGTGCCGCAATGAACATACGGGTGC
>PVIJ01002522.1:0-146405 GCA_004024925.1 Scalopus aquaticus | reverse complement strand
CGGGTCGTATGGGAGCTCCATGTTTAGCAGTTTGGTTTTAATTTAGGGGACAACTTATAATGTCCACAGACATACCCATTGGAGTAATTGCTGGTTATTCTTGCATGGGGTGGCTTAAGGAAAGTTCCTACCACTTGCTTGCTGTGCTGACTCACCTGGTTTTATGACACAAAGATCCCCAGACCTGTGGTTGTTATGCAATATGCTCATGACCTATCCTACTCAGAAGTGCTGTACAAAGTGGAGAAATATTTGAAATTTGGGGTGCCAGAAGTTAGTCTGGCTATTATACAGTAATATTTTGTACTTATTTAGCTAAATATTTGTGCACTTAGCTACTCAGACATTTGAGACATGATGCTGAGTCAAAATAGAAGTTCTGTTTTGTCACAAATGCATTCAATAATGCAACATATACAATGATAAGTGTTCCACATGTCTTTAGATGGAAATTTCATGGAATAGAATTTGTCAGAATTGTTAGTATGGACTCCAAACTTAAAGCTGTACTACAAATAGTAAATCTATCTCTATAAGATATATAGAGATATATTTTATATATACCAGTTCTCAATAATATAAAAACAAAAGTTGACCTGCCATGCTTGAACAAGATTGAATTATATTTCTATATGTTTATTTACAAAATGATCTTACAAAGTCATTGTTGTATAAAAGACAATATCAAAGAGATTACTGCCAAAATATTTCAAGTGGTTGATGGATTAAAAATAGCATGCTCTAAAAAAAATTTGGTAATGCTCATAGTATTTGGAAGCTTTAAAAATTTGTAATTTGTTATGGCTTCTTACTCTAAAGTAACATTCACTTGTATCTAATTTAGTGTGAGTAATTTTGTGTGTTTTCCTTAAAAGTGATCTCACAAAAGTTGTATGTAATTCTACTTTCTTACCACTATCAACCCTTTTCCAATCTCTGTGGATATCCTGTTATTACCATCATAAGATACATATCAAATCTGTTACTTTTCCCCACTTTCATTCCCACCACTGCTGTAATTTGCCTCTCACCTGGACCATGACTGTAGCTTCTCTGTCATGGGCAGAAACCTCTTCACTTAGTAGAAACAAATCTGCTTTTTGTATATACTTTCGAGACTTTATTGTCTTGTGTTCTCCATTCCAAGGCTTCAAATAAATCTCTAATCTATCTTCTAATATTTTTGTCATTTTTTTTACACTTACATCTTTAGCTGTTGTAGACTACTGTTAAGTTTCTTCAGATAATTAACAAGGAGTATGACATAATATAAGAATGAAAAAAATGTTTCTAATAAATCAAAATGTCAACTTTATCATTTATTATGTTCAATTTAGATTTTATATTATTCCAGTTATCTGTCTATTACTAGGCTAGTACAGTTTTGATTACAATAGATTTAATATACTTTAAAATCTAATAGAGTAAGTCCACCCTTGATTTCAGATTTTTACAATAGAAAGCTATTGTAATTTATTTTTCCATATGAATTTTAAACTTACTTTAACCAACTGGGAAAAAATTATGTTGAAGTTCTGGTTGAAACTGTAATAAACTTATGTTTTAATATAAGAAGGACTAGCTCTCCAATTTTTGAGGTTGTTTTATGTTCTTCAATAAAATATTAACATTTTCTTCATTTAGATCCACTTCCTATCTTCTCAGATTTAGTTTGCATAATTTATCTTTTTTATCATACTTATGAATGGGATATTTCCTATTCAGATATCTAATTGCATAATATTAGTGGAAAGAAAAGTTATTAATTTTATATTTGAGCAGTCACATTACTAAATTCTTTTATTAACTCTAATAGATATTTAGCAGATTATCTTGTATTTTCTAAGTATATAGCCATACACTGAAAATAGATAGTGTAATCTTTTCATTTCCTATGTTTAAACTGCCTCTTTAATTTTCTAGCCTTATCAATCTCCAAAATGTGTAGGAGAGTAGCAATAATATCAGAAATCCCTGTCTTGTTACTGATTTTAATTAAAAGTTGAATATAATGTGGTTGCTGGGTAGAGATTTTTTAAAAAATATTGTTTTGGTAGGGTTGTAGACTGAATTGTGTCACCCCAAAATTCATATGTTGAAGCTCTATTCTATATGCTACGGTATTGCACTTAGGGCTTTTAAGGAGGTGATTAAGGTTATATGAGGTCATATAGTAGAATCCTGTCTGATAGGACTCCTGTCCTTAAAAGAAAAGAGATACCAAATGTCTTGCTCTCTACCATGTGAGGGTAACCATTTACAAGCCAGGAAGAGAGTCCTCATCAAAACCCAACCATGCTGATACCCTGATCTCAGACTTCCACTATTAGAAATCAAAGTTCTGTTGTTTTGTTTATTCAGCTGAAGCTAACTAATAAATATAATTTCCCCTTTCTCCTCCCAACTGAGCATGTATTGGTGTAAGTGCAACCACGTGAAGCCATAAATTATGATAAGCATAGTCATGACAGTAACCTCTAGTCCAGTAGTTTTCAACCGTGGTGATTTTATTCCTTGAGGGAATTTAATCAATGTTTAGAGGCATTTTTGATCGTCACCACTGAGGGAGGGAGTTGTTTGTTAGTGGCATGAAGAGGATAAAGTCCAGGGTTGCTGTCAAGTATACAAATTCTTTGTGGATAGTGCCCCAAAAGGAAGACTTATTATTTTTAAATGTCAACAGTGCCAAAGTTGAGTGTCTGCCTAGCCAAGTCCCTGAAGACCCTAGGCCCCTAGAAGGAGGGAAAAGGAAGAGGGGCCTACAGATCTACTAGCAAAACACCCTGTTCCCTGGGCCAAGGAGGATTACCCAGGCTGGACTGAGATGGGAGGAGTGAAGGACCTGACCTCAGAGCATTAGTAGTTGGTGGAATAGGACTGCTTATTCTGCTTGCCCTTAAGGCAGAGGTCGTGGTATTGGGCAGTATGCCATTGGTACTGAGGGCACCATGCTGTTGACACTGGCAGGGGTCCCTCAGGCAGAACACAGTCTGGGCAAGTAGAAAAATCAGTCCTTTTGTAGCAATGGGTGAACTCTCCCCCTAGACCTCCTCATTGATGAAACCTTCCATGGAAGTTTCTTTTTTTCCTGTTTTATTTTAAGAATTGTTCTTAGTAATGGCTAATGAGTTTTAGCAAATGCCTCTATGGCAATCATTAACACAATCATTGGGCTTTTCTCCTATAATGTTTGGTATGTAGGATTACTTTGATGGGTACTTTCATTAAAAAAAAAAAGGTATGAAAACTTGTTTTCGGTTACTTTCATCAGGTCTTTTATTAAGGCTATTCTAACTTTACTCAGGTTTTCATCTTTTTCCACAGACTAACGTCGGCAGACTGAAAATAATTATGTATCCATTGGTTTTTAATCTTAAAAGAATTAGAAAGAATTTAATCTCGAAAACCTCCTGTTCCTAAGGCCTTTTTAAAATTGCCAGTCTTTAACCTTTGTGATTTGTTCTGTTATCTTCATGAGCAACATATTTTTTTTTTGGTCATTTCTATTTTTCAATAATTTTTTGATCAGTCCTGCCTTTTCTGGTTGCCATTCTAGTGGCCAGTGGAATGCTTGTAAAACTAAGATATAATCATGTAACTGCTCTGTTTAAAACTATTCAATAAAATAAAATCTGAACCCTTTCCTATGCTTTTCAAGATCCCCAATGACCTGTCTTATCCATTACCACCCTTTCTTGTGCTTTATTTTGCTTTGGTGTTTCATTTTAGACACACTAATGAACTGTCCATTTCTCAGCTATAGGAATCTCTTTCCTTGAGTTTTTTTATGGCCTTCCCCCTTGCCTCTTAAGTTCTCCATTCTCTCCATGTTCCACAGTGGTTGCTTCCCTTTTGCTTCACGAGTCATTATTTTAAAAATTTACTACCTCACAGGCATTCCCTGACCACCCTAGTGAAATAAATTTTCTTCTGCCCAACTCCCACCCTATGCAGGTGGAGATTTTTCCTTTACTGGAAGTCACAAAGGCTGAATACGGTTGCCAGTAGCCACTCAAATACATTTTCTTCTCAAGGAGTACTCAGAGAAATACTAGGTTGATCACTAAGAGAATTATCTCCCCACTTTCCTTACTTTGAAAAAAGTACATTGTTCCTGAGCCCAATAGTTATAACAAAATCCAAAATTAATTTTCTAAAGATAATTTCTGCCACTGAGAATTTTTCAATTCCTTTTAATTCTCTAAAGACAAACATTTATTTGCAATTGTATACAAATGCCAGGAATATTTTAGAATTATATCCATATAGAAATTAATATGTATACAAGAATACTAATGTTAAGAAAAGGGGAAAGGGTGAAATTATACACACACACATACACACACACACACATATATTTTAAATCAAGGTAGCAACTACTTTAAAAAAATAGTCTCTCCAAATGCCTTGCTGAGAAATACTATTTGGCAAGATACTTCTCAGTCTGGCTTATGTCGCTTGTTGTAATTTTGCTAAGCCCAGTATTAGCATTTTTGAACATATTCCCAAAGATCTTTACTGATAGATGCATGTTTTGTACAAAAAATCAAAAGGTACACATGTTGTAAAAAAAAAATGGACCACTAAAGGAATGCTAAAAATTGGAAGAAAATTCATAGTATGAACAATGAAGAAATAGTCATGTGTCATTACTGATATTCTATTGAAAGTCATTTCATTTACTAGCTTTAACATCAAAGTATTATAAAATCCAGCGAATGTCTCTCTCCACCATTTAATTTTTTTTGAAAATAGAACCCACCCTCCATATCAAGTTTTTAAATATAAATGTCAAGACCCAAGTAAGTAAGTGAATGTAAGAGAGGCCAGGTGAGGAGTCTTATCCGTGGGCATGCATTGTTAGTGTGGATAGTATTTACTGATATCTCCCAACTAAATAATAATCATTTGAAGTTTTCTGGGTGTAAATGTAAAAACTCTGATTCTAGATTCCCTTTATTATCACCTCAGAATCTGGCAATATTTTTGCTTTTAAAATATGAAATTTGCTTCTCAGTGAACTTCAAAAGAGGAAGAGCTATCCTGCAGCAGATGCTCTCCTGCTAACTCAAAATCATTCATGGGAGTTGTCAATTTGTTCTTCCAAAATTATCAAGTAAGATGAGAGAAAAGCAAATGTTTTTGCTATCAAGACATAGACATTTGGTCAGAGCAATAAAATAGCCTCAAATGCCAAAAAATAATAAAGAAAATGTGGAATGAGTAACTTCCAAAGTTATGGAAATAATTTGACTGTGTCTTACTACATGATAAAAATTGACACGATTCCTAAGTACCCACAGATGGAAATACTACTCTGACAATGTGTTCATGTGGAGTCATGATTTCAGGCCTATTATAATCATTGTGTAGCCAGGAATTTTGTCTGTTTCAAAACAATTATCAACGTATATAAAATGTGTAGACATGTGTGATTAATTTTCTAATGGTGGTGATTAGTTTGCTTTAAGTTAATACAAATTCTCTGATAGCAAATGTCACATGTTTAAAACATGGCCAAATAAGGCCTCAGGTGAAATTCATGAACATAACCATTTCTGATCTGTTCATGGTTAACTGGCCTATATAGTTAAAGGGACAAAACTCAGATTTTAACCTCAACATCATATTTCATATAGACATTCACAGTCTGCTTCTCCCACACACAAAAAAAACCTCTTATTTTCTTTTGACTGAAAATGGGAATTAGTAAAGTTATAGGTGATATAGATAGAAATCCCATAAAATACAGATTTGATTTTTCTTTAAACACAGTTAAATCAGTTTGGAAAGCAGTATGGTGAAATGATATAGACATAATTGGAGAAACTGGAAAAATAAAAGGGAAAAGTTGGGGGAGAGGGAGAATACTATTTCCATAGCCCAGTATAGTGTGGTGAAAAGGTATGGCCCTCAGTCAGACAGACCTGGGTTTGAATCATGTTTCCTCAATTAAGAGCTCTGTGACACTGAGCAGGTTTCTTCATTTAAGTTTGCTACTTTATAAAATTAGGAGAAGAAAATCTCTTAAGGATGAGATGAGAGTTCAAGAGGAAATAATGCACATGGAAAGGGAATGCACTGTGGGATACTCAGTCAATGAGAGGTATTATTTATTGAGTGCCTTTAACATGGCAGCTGCTTTTTATATGTTGTCTTATTTAAACCTTAAAAACTTGATTAAACCACTTTACAATGGAATCACTTGTAGAGACTTAAAAATTGTTGATATCTAGATCCCACCTTGTGGCATTCTCAGATATGACCTGCACTTCAGAATATTAAAATACGCAGCAAAATTTAGAAACATTTAAGCAGTGAGCTAAGTATTAACATAACCTTTTAGAAGCAAATAGAATTGGCGGGTTGATTTAAAATAATTAGCCATGTGGTTCTAGAGAAAATGATCTTTTTATTAATTTACAATAATAGTGCATCACCAAAATAAATAAAGTTTACAAAATAGTATGTAAGCATTCAAAGCTAATTTAAATGTATTATTAAAAGTGAATCATATGCACTAAAAGACTATAAATATGATGTATATTTGAGAAAAATCTTTTTGGGGGAAGGATTAAGAGTAAGTTTTGCTGGGGTATTTACTCTGATGATTTTTTTAAATGTTCAAGACTATATTACTTTTTCAATAAAAGACTATATTACTTTTTCACGTGTAATTTCTTTTAAAATCAGGTATCTGGAGAAGAAAAAGTAAGTTTAAAAGTTAGAGAATGAATATCTTTAACTTAAGGGGCCTGAGGAATGTTCAGATGACAATATCTAAAAGGCGGAAGGATACATGATTCTGAAGCCTGAATAGAGGTGTGGGCTGATTTCTAATCCTCTTATTGGAATCATCTTTTACTATGAACACTCCATCAGCTGATAGGTAATGATATGACGTTTTTACTAATCTGACACCAGGACTTGTGTCCTTTTCTTTCAGTTTCCTCCATCACCATCTTATCCTTGAATAACTAATGGTATGAAAATTTCTGTAGTCTTTTAATTGGTCTTTGTTATTCCAGTCTAATATTTTAACCTATTCTCTACAGCTCTGTGATAGTACTTGTAAAGCGCCATTAAGTCTTCTTAAAAACACATGTTTTCCCTCCTACAACCAAATGGAAGTCAAATTTCTTGGGCAATAATTCAAAACTTCCCATAATATGACCCCTTGCCGGTGTTGTTTTTTTCTCACCCTACCTTCCTGTCAAACAATTATTTTCTCTCCAAGTTCTTTACTTATATTCTCATCTTTGCTTGAAAGGCTCCTCTGTATCTGTACCTCTTCAATTCTATTCATTCTTTGAAACTGTAGAGGCAGGAAGGACAACGGGGAGCAGGTTTGCTACGGAGCTGGGCAGACGGGTCAAAAGGAGAAGGAGTTCTGGAACCCTCGGTGGCTTTCTAGACTTTTAATGGTCTCTTGTAGAGAGGCAACCAAGTACAGGGCAGGCAATGGGGCCGGGAGGCCTGGGGGCCTCTCAGCCCCCGTTAAATCTTTACTCGCTCAGGCTCTCGGGTGTTCTCTTGTGGTCTCTGTTGCACCCCAAATGGTCCTCTGCTCCATGCTCTTCTCTCATGCTGCTGCTACTTCTGCCGCTTCTGCTGCTGCTACTTCTCTACTTAAAAGCCCAGTCTCTGACCAATCACACAGGCCCACACCCTACTCCAGGTACCCACCATCAGGCACGCATGTAGGCCTGCAGTGATCTACTATTGAGGGGAGGACGGAAAACCCGATGACTCTCTCATTTACCCTACAGAAACTCAGCTTAAAGTCTAATTCCTCCATGAAACCTCCATTACTAGTCCCATTGGAAGTGACCACAACTCCATGCAAATTTCACACTCATGTGGCATGAGTTGATTTTTGTGCATGGTGTGAAATAGTAGTTTAGTTTCATTCTTTTGCAATTGGCAGTCCAATTTTCCCAGCACCATTTGTTGAAGAGACTTTCCTTGTTCTACAGTATATTCTTTGTTACTTTGTCATAGACTAGTTGACTATACATGTGTGGTTTTATTTCTGGGCTTTCAATTCTATTCCATTGGTCTGCATATCTTTTTCAAACCAGTGTTCTTCAGGCAATTAGTTTTAGATGAAAGGATACCAGTAGAGGAACACACTTTTTGGGGAGAATCAACACAGACTGTCATGTAAGAGAGCAGATACTCTGGGACCACAATGGAATGGGTACTGAAGCTTAAAGATACCTGCAAGATGACTAATCTGTCAGCAGAGAGCTGATCGTTAAGAGCCCAATATTTTGGGCTTCTTCTCAGTAAGCTATAGAGGGGTCATGCTGGAGATTTGCCTTTTCTAAAGGCAAAGAGGATGCGTGAAGAGTATGCGTGCTCTAAGCTTCTCTGCTTTACACACAACTTCTGGTCAAGGCTGCAGTTATCCTTCTGCTACTGGGGAGACAGCCCTGGGGTAGAATAAAATTCTCTCTCAAGATACACAGAAATGTGTGAGCCTTGGAAACACATCAGCGAGGAGAGTGGGCTCTGTGTATGTTTATGGGGCCCATGAGAATGTTCTCCTGTCTTTGGGAAGAACTGTGTCCTATTAGTTACATCCAAAACTGGGTAGATCAGGGGTTGGAAAACCTTTTCTGTAAAATGTCAGTCAAGATGCAAGTATCTTCCATTCTGTGGGCCACTTTCAGACTGCCACACATTCTTCTTTGTTCTGTTGTTTTTTTATAATCTAAATATATTTTAAAAATTTAACTTTCAGGCCACCTAAAAACAAGCCAAGGGATGTACTTTGCCATCCCTAGTATAGAGGACCATCTCAGTTACATTGTGACTATTTGCCTTTCTAGTAAGTTAAGAGCCATTCGGGGAAGAAATGATTCTTTGTACCCACCAATTTCTAGCATAACCTCTTATAAATAGAAGACTCAACAAATATTGGTAAGTCAATGAATTCATTATTAGAAAGGGAGTTTTCAAATATTTTAAGCAACATAGTAGTGTAATGAATAAGTTCTAGGATCTAACCTTCTTACAGTTCTCTGCAAACAGTCTTAGTAATTATTCAACAAATAATAAAAATAACAGGACTCAACATTTGTAGCCTGACAGGATAGTGAGCTGGTAGAAAACCTTCTTTTCTGGTTCAGAGGCAAAAGAGAGAAGGAGCTTTTTTTCTTTTTCTCTATGTAAGAGACCAGAGTAGTTGTACAGAGAAGAGGTACAAGGAGATGGTAATGATGCCTGTATTTCATATAAAGAACAAAGAAGATAAGCACTAAAGACTTGTAAAAACACCAGATTTGAGTTTATTTAGTGTTCCAAATTTAGAGTACAACTGATGGGTAAAACTGACTTTTATAAAAATAAATTCAGTATATGCCTATTAAGCATATTATTGTATGCTTATAAGTATACGTATATGCTTATGCATATAAGTATAAGTATATACTCTACTTATTAGATGTTTACTTTAAAAGGAATTTTATAGGGTCCCTAGGTTTCCAGTACAAAATGAAAAACTCCAATAAAGGGTTTGAGGGCAAAATTTAATCTCTAGGTCAATAAAATCATTTCTGCTTTATGAATTTACTTTATTTGGTTTATGCTTTTGCTGCCCCTATGTCACTCTCTAGCACTCTGTAATGAAAAGTAACATTCTCAGGTTTCTAGGCTACCAATGTTTATACTGTCCTGATTGGGATTTACTGTGTATTGGCAGAGTAGATAGGCATTTATATAAAGGACTTCCCCTCCTGAAAGACAATGCTAAAAGGGCTCCCCAAAAAAGTAACTTCAAAATATGTCATTATTAGCATTCAGATGGTATTAGGATATTTTTTTGGATTAAAGCACAGAATCTACCATAGTATGGAACACCTTGGCAAAAGTAATGATTCACTGATTAATCCATTATCATTAAATAAAAACCTAAGATGAATCTGTTCTTCAGGCCACTGTCCCTCCACTGGTCAGCAGAGGCCCTCGGAGCACATGATTTGACAGTAAAAAAAAGTTGAGGTGTCCAAGCACCTGTAGGGAAAGAAGAGCTGGGTAAGAAATGGGGACTCTGGTAAATAAAGGGAGATGAAGGTTAGGAAGGATGGAAAAGAATAACGTTCAGGGAGAAACAAGGGTATACAAGATATATGCACACTTCCTTTATAAAGTTAACCAGACCCTGCTGCCATAGTGCCATGAAGCTATGGTTTAGTCTCCTCATATATGTAATTCATTAAAAAGACTAGACATTTCAGAAATTGGAACAAACTAGTTTCTGAGTAGTTCCTTAAGAGCTCTAAGTAACTATTATAAATATTGCACTATTTTAGGTGTTATTAGAGGTGAGGGGGAGAAAGAAACTAACATGTTCTGAGCATGTACTGTGCTCTCATTTTATTAGTCACTTCATGTAATCCTTACAACCACCCTGTGAAAGAAGTAGTAATTGCCTCAGATTACATATGAAGAAACTCAGCATCAAACAGCCTGTGTGAATTATACAGACTGAGAAGTTTAGAGCTTAACAATACTTGGTATCAAACACAATGCTGAAAATGTTTATACATCTCTTATTTAAATAGGCAAACAGCCCTTGGAATAACAGGTTTGGTTTTGTTTTGTGTAACCCATATGTGCCTTAGCTTACTGGCTGGGGATCAAACTCAGGCCACAGTGACCATAGTGCTGAGACTTAACCCCTAAACCACCAGGGAGGCCCGGAATAACAGTAGTCTTATATATATTTAGATAAATAACCTGCTCCTCAGCTATGTTAATTTGCTCAAAATAAGTGAGGATGCTGGGATTCAAACACAAACCTAGTTAAGGGTCTGAGTCTTTAACTGATAGATTGTATTGCCTATGAATGAGACTTCCTGTTTTCAGTCCTTTAGTGTTTCACATCTTACTACACTACCCTATATTCTGTCAAATATCTTAAATATTGTAACCCACATAGTAGAGTGAAATTTAACAAACTTCCTCCTTTAGGTTGTTTTTGTCTCCTCCTCCTCTTTCTCTTCCACCTTCTTCTTTCATCCTCCTTCCCCTTCACCTCTTCCTCCTTCCCCTATTTTCCACTTTCTCCTCCTCTTCCTCCTAGAGTTATCCAAAATCAAACTACAGATGTTTATAGCAGCATTATTCATAATTGCTAAAACTTGGAAGCAACCAAGATTACCTTCAATAATTGAGCAGATAAAAAAGAAAATTGTGTACCTATACAATGACATATTATCTGTGATTAAAAAGGAACTAACTAGTCATGAAAAATCTTAAGTATATATTGCTAAATTAAAGAACGAAAGACTACATATTATAGATTCCAACCATGTAACATTCTGCAGAAGGCAAGAATATGAAAACAGTAAAGGAATCAGTGGTTGTCCAGTGTTCCAGGAGAGGAAAAGGTGAAGGTAGAATATAGGATTTTTAAGGCAGTGAAACTAATCATATGATATTGTAATGTTGGATGCAAGTCATTAAACACTTGTTAAAGTTTATAGAAAGTATAACATTAAAAACCCTAATGTGAACTATCGACTGTAGTTAATAATATATCAATAGTCACTCATTGACTATAATAAATGTGCCACAATAATGAAAGATGTTAATAATAGAGGAAAGGTCGGGGAGAGTAAAAAAAAGAGATTTATGGAAACTCCTTTACTCCATTTTCTGTGAACCCAAACCTGTTCAAAAGTTAGTCTATTCATTTAAAAATGTCATAGGACAAATTCAATTAGGATTCCCTGAAGTGTATTTCTTTTCCTACACTATCCCTTTCCAAGATTTCAGAGTTGAAGGTCAGGACATATGTTATATCTGATCTACCTTTCCCAGCCCCCTCTCCACTCAAAGAACTATCTTTTACTTACCTGTACTAACTTTCAAGAAAAGGTACACATCCTCCACATTCCACATCTTTTCCATCCTGGGAATTTGTCTCTCTCACCTTGCCTGCCAAAGGGTGAAATGCAACTGTGAGAGGCGCCATCATGACAATAAGGAGGATGCATAGAAGCGTAACACAAGTCTTTTTGCAGATTATGCAGTAGGAAAGTATCTGTAGCATATCACAGGACAGAAGCAAATGGTATGCATGTGAACTGACATAATCAAACATCTGATTTTCTAAAACTGAAATATAAGATACATATAAAACGTATGCTTAGATATATGTACAATTTGATGAATAATTGTAAAACAAGCAAGTAACACCAACTGTGTAAGTAAATGGAATATTTCCACCATTATGAAAGTTCCCATGCCCTCTCCCTGACCATAACTCTCTTCCTGTCCCCTAGAGGAAACCACTGTACTGTTTTTTTGATAACCACCTCTCACTTCCTTGGTTTTTAATAATTAGAGAAAAGTAAAGCTTGAAAAGGCTTCTCAATAATTTTGTCCCTGATATTTCAATGGAGATTGCAGACTTTAGTGTCAAGAAAACTATTTCCCAAAGTCACACAAAGTAGTGGTAGAGGACAGAAACTAACTCCTCTAACTTTCAATGTGTTTTGGTATACGTTATGAGTGCTTTAGGGGCACTCAGTAGACTCGGCAAGGTGTGTGTTGGGATATTAGGCAGTACTAAGGCTGCATTTTACTCAGTGTTCAGTGTCCCTTACAACAAAGCTATGTATCCTATACTCACTGTCATCAGCATCTTTATTACTGTTATTATTCCCACCTTCGTGGGAAATTGATGAGGAAGTAAAGACCAGGGATATTAAGCAAGTTACCAAAAGTTGATTAGTATGTGGAAAATCTGAATTCTAATTCAGCCCTTTGGTGAGAGCCTCACCCTTGTGTACTTTCTTTACATTTAAAACATTTAATTATTATTTCATTATTATAAAAGTAATGCATTCTTATGGTTAAAAATGTTGCAACAGTTGGGTAGTGTTTGTCTACAATAGTAGGAAATCTTCGCAACTACTCCTGAGAAATGGAAGTTCATCTGACTCACTGAGGAGAAGACAAGGAAGGGGGAGGTAGGTGGGAGAGGGACATTCATGGCAGTTCAGTGGTAATGCTCGAGACCCAGACCTTTGCCATTTTCCCACTCTATCATCCTCAGCACATAGGTGTTTGTTCTCAGGATTATCATGTCAAGGTAGCAAAAAGTCAATATATCTCCAGGTATTTTATCAACATTCCCTGGTAGGGAGAGGAAGAAGGAAGGAAGCAGAAAGAGGCTCCTTATGGAAAAAACAAACAAACATGACAGCTTTCTAAGAAATCCTTAACTTATGGCTCATTGTTCTGATTCGTAGCACATGAGCACTTTTAGCAGCAAAGGAGCCTGAAGAAGTATTTTCAGAAAAACACACTCTCACTTTGAACAGAATCAAAATCCTGCTATTAAGCAAGAAGGCGGAATGCATTTAGGATAGGCAAATAGCAGTGTCTTCTACAAACATAATAAAAGGTTACCAGGTAAAACAAAAGGCCTTTCCACTACTTCTGGCTATCATCTTCCTACCATGCAGTGCTTACAGTAGATTTTTTAAGGAAAATTCAGAAGAAGGCATGGAGATGAATAGAAGGAATATAATGTAAGAATTTTTTGCTTGTGCAAAATAAGCAGAGAGTCAAGGCTCAACAAATAAACAGAGGGGCATAAGATGTGAGTTGACAATGTGCCAAAAAGTTAAGCAGAGAAGTTTGGCTGCTCAACAAAAAGACTAAGAAAACCACTGTAGATTTTGAACAGAAGAGTGAGATGTTTCTATAACAAGAAAATACATATTTGTTTTCATACCAAAATTCTTAATCTCTTTCCAAGTTGAGTCAATATAGTTATCAACACTTTACTGCTTACCACCTCCAGAGCAACATGCCAGAGAAAATGAATAGATCACTGGAGCATGATTCACCATTAATTAATGGTATTATTCTTTTTAGGCATTTATAAAAGACAAAGGAACAATTACTGCTGAACTAGAAATCTGTGTAGATATGTATGAGTGGCTCTTGTTTTTTAAGTTGGTTCTTCTACTGGTGTCTTTTTAAAGGTCAAATGGTCGTGAATTCAGTTTTTGAATGATCACCTATTTCCCTCCAGGTGCACTGTAAAAATCATTCAGAAAAATTTCTTACCATTCAAATGTCTCAGAAATTATCAAGATAATCAACAGATTTTTAAAAATTTGTTATAATTGTGACTATCATAGGGGTGAAATTGTTAGAGATGACCCTACAAAAAGCTCATAGGACTTTTCTGAAATATTTTGAGATCATGCTTAGTGCTGTTGGGAGCTTTCATTACCAGAAGTCCAAAAACTCTTTGGGAAGTCAAGAACTTGTTCTTTCTATCTTCTAAGCATTTTTTTACCTTTTTCACTGTTCTAATATTTAAGGAAGTAACTTTTCTATGACTTTGCCTGTCCTTGTCTTCTCCTGTAATGACATGGTTTTGGTATGCTAAAGTTTGGTACCACCCAACATATAAAAAGTCTTAATTCTTATACAGATTTTTTTCTATAATTTCTCTATTAATTTGCTTTTGGTTCTTGCAATAGTAAGTCATGACAAAATTTAATTGTGGAAGCTTTTCTCTCCTGAAGTTTTTTATGCTTCCATATAATTTTGAAATGAAAACTAATTTTCATTTACAAAAGAAACTTATTTTTACCAGTTAAATTTTACATTGTTTCCTATAAAGGATTAATTTATTTTTCAAATGTATTTATCGTATTGATCTTATCTTGATAAATTTTGATAGTAGTGGATTATACTAATAGCAATCAGATCACTTATATCCCACTAACCTATAATACATGATAATTTGACCAAAAGCTACACTGTATATTAACTTTTGAAATATTTCTACAAAATAAATATAAAAATAATATAAATCTTATTTTAATGGAAATGTAATCTACTTAAGACAATACTTTTTTTGCTATTATAAAATTTAATAATAGCTTAGTAACAGGTATTTCTATTTTAAAATATTCGTAAAGACATACTGGTACGACTTAGTAAAAACTGTGCAATCTTTCTTAATAAAAATAAAAATTAAAGGAAACAAACACTCCCCCCCCAAATATATATAAAATAAAAACTAGAGATTCCAGTGTTGGAGCTCAATGGGCAATCTCCACTGAAACAAAGAACTGGACTACATGCCTAATCCTATCCTTCAGATTTGTCTTTCCATTGACACCTATCACTAATAAATGCTTCTATCACCAAAACTCCAGCCTCATAGCAGTTATGAGGGGAGGACCCTTCGTAGTCTTATTCAAACTGATGTGTAATCCTTCCTTTAATATTAGGAAACAGAGTGAGAAATAAACATTCCAAAAAACTTTTCATTAAACATTTAAGGATAACCGAATAAAAGTGAAACGATTTGAACCAGAAAATACAGCTTTCTCTAGATAAGCAGGCCTATCAATTCTGTGAAAGTCTAATTAGGTAAACTAAATACCTCAGGAGCTTGACACAATGTGAATATTTTCTGCTCTCCCAAGGCTCTTCCCACTGTGTACTTTGACCATTTGCACACGTCTTCCAAGATTCCAAGGGCTCAGTGTTTGGCTACATCATGACAGATGAGGAAAAAACTTGGGAGTCTGACTCTGTGTGTTGGAGGCTGGAGGTGCAGTTATGAGCTATGGAATAGTTGTGATATAAAGCACTAGAGACAAAGGCAAGGGCTCCAAGGTTGGTCTCTACCCTGAAGGGAAATGAAGCGTGTAGGTGGGAAATGACACCTACTCCATCCCACACTGGGCTACCTTGATTCACCGACTGTTCACACCTCAGAAACAAGCAAGCTGTCCTAGTGAAATCTGTGGTCTTGACTGAACAGCTTTTAATGTCTTTTTCTCCATTCTTGTAGTAGAAATACTGTGATTAACTCTTTAGAAGGTTAAGCCATTTCTTTATTTTTGCACTATGATGTTATTTGTTGGCTATTCATATTTTGTCTGGTCATACTGTTCTTTCTACTTTAAAAAAATAAAAAGCTAAACCAGTGCTGGCCAGGGTTAAACCTGGAAGCAAATATGGTAAAATTTCCTTGTGCCCTTTCTGTTTAGGGCAGAAGAGAAGAAAAGCCCTGGAGGAGCTTCTACTCCATTTGCCGGTAGGTCTTTTCATTTTATTCCTCTGGGTCTACAGGCATCTGTTTTAGCAAGACGGATGTTTAATTTTCTGGATCCTAGTCGAAAGAGAAGAATGGGCCCCCTACTTAGTAGTGTATTTTGTTTTCTTCCTCCATTTTTCTTTCCTTTAGAAACTTGAGGGGCACTTATTGTTGGGCTGAAACAAAATTCTGAATGTGACAATTGTAAACAATTTGTTGAAAACATCTTTGGTCAAGCCATTGCTAATCTGAGTCTAATTTAGTCACTCAGGATTAAAGTTAAAGAGAGCAACCTTTTTCTTATAGGCTACTAAAATTGTAAAACATAAAAGTTTGGGGAAAGGTCAGACATAATCATTCCTAAAGGTTCAGTCTGGATGAGAATTAATTAAGAAAAAGATTAAATGTAAATATACTGTATATGAGTATATGTATATGAGTAGTTATCTTGAAAATATTAAATATCTTGAAAACACTAAGTATGTTGAAAATATTAACTATGTCAGAAGCAAATAGTTACCGCATAAAATTAAAAAAACAAAAAATAGTATTATATCAATATCAAATACTATCTAAATGAAAGAATATTCTGATTCTGGTTGACAGACCTCAGATTTACTAAGGAAATATCCTGAAAGGACAAAAGAATGATACAACAGAACACATTCAGTTGACATGAATTCCCTTGTTTCCATACCCAACATCCTTACATCCCAACATCTAGTTGGTCCCTAGCAACTAGATGGACAGTAAAAATTAATTAGTCAAGCAAACATTTATTGAAATTCTACTTTTGTAGTAGATATTTGACCCTTGATTTTTAGAAGCTTCTCAATCACTGAGAATGACCCATAAATAAATATTAGGGGGGTGGGGCTCTGGTGATGTAAATGCAGATACACATGAAGAGGCATCTAAAATCAGCCAGGGGGATTGGTGAAGGCCAGTAGTGATAACAAGCTCAAACTCTAGACTCAGAATGTCTGGGTTTAATTCCCTACTCCATAATTTAATTGTTATGTAACCTTTTGCAAATTGATTCATCTCTCTAAACATCAGTTTCTTAATGCGTAGCATGAAGAAAGTAGAGACACCTTTCCTAATGAGGTTTAAATGAGATCATGTATTAAAGTATTTGGCATAGTGCCTGTAGATTGTAAATGCTCAATTTATGTGACTGTTACTATTTACAGAAGAGATGATGCTTGAAATGAGTTTATGGGATGAGTAGGAGTTAGAGAATAGGCAAGAGGAAGAGACCATTTCAGGGAGAGGCAATGGCATGGGATGGGATAGACCCAGAGAAATTAAAGAGCATACCAACTCTCAGTAACAGCAAGTGATTTATACCTTCTCTAATTTATTTTCACTAAATAACATTAAAAGTTTATTGCAAAGTTTTGTGATCCACTGGAGGAACTCCTTCAGATGTACCTTCTTCCCAATACTACTCTCTGCTTTACTTGCCTGGTTTTAAAATTTAATTTGGCTTCCTCTGATTTCTCCTCTTAATCTAACTCTCAGATTTGGATTGTTTACTGCACCCATAGTCATTCCTGGCCATTGGCCGGAGATTCTTCCTAGCCTAGCCTGCCACTGAACCTGCACTAATGAGACAGGGAGGACGACTACAGTCTTCTAGAGAGCTCTACTAATGCCAAATTATAATGAATGGTGTGTTATCAGCGTAGGAATCTGAACAGTTCCCTAAAAGCTGTGAAGAAACACTAGAGAAGTTTAGCAGTTTCTAGATTAGGGATAGGAAAAACCATTGGGAGTGTCTACTCAGGTAATACCAGTGAGATGGGACCTATTCTTAAAAAGTGACAGTGAGGATAAAGGAAAAACAGTGAATATGAAAGGCATAAAGGAGATAGAATATCCTGGACTTGATGACGCATTGACTATGGAAGGTAAAAGAGAGGAGTCTAGAATTACTACCATATTTCCAACTCAGGCAACTAGAAGGGTAGTAATACCATTCACCAATAAAAGGAATGCAGGATAAAAAGTAAAATTTTAGGATAAAAATAATATTAAATTTTGTATATTTTGAAGTCAAGGTGTTTGTGGGACTAAGATGCCCATTAGCCTAGAATTCCGGGTTTCTTGAATATTCAGATTTTGTAAGAAACACATGGAAAGAGATAGGCTTTATGAAAATGATTCTTGTCTTCAGATTAGGTTTATATCTTGTATCATAAAGGGATAATTTGTTAGTTTTAGAAATCATTGGTGAATTTAGATACATGATTAACTCCTAGGGGAACCAATTATCATTGGATTAACTGATTGAACTTTTCCAAAAGGTATAGTGATCATATACGTTACCTTTTGCCATGTTAATAGGCGTATCTTTTAAAGGAATATGCTTTTTAAATTTATAGTCATCATTTATTTTAGGAAAAAAAAAGATTTTTATCTGGTCAGCTTCTACAATCATCAGTATCATGGAGAGGCAGAACAGTGAATGCAAGTCCTTGGCAGGGTGTGTATCCTGATGCTGGGACCTTGGGACGGTGATAACCTTGGGAAAATTATTTAAACTGCCTGAGTCTTATTTTTCTCAATATGCAGAAATGGGAATTCTAATAGTACCCATCTTTTTAGGGTTATGAGGATTAAGTTAATGCACAGATCAGTAATTGACAGAAAGAAAACCCTCAAGTGTTAGCTATCATTGTTTGCTACAAAGAAGCAAAACCTCATGTAAAACATTTCATCCAATTATTACTTAGTTTTAGTTTCACTTATGGTAAGTCATATTCCTTGTGAACATAGGCATAAAACATGGAAAATTTATATGCGGCATTGATTTTATTAAAAATAATTTTAACGAATATATATCTCATATTAGTAAAAGTGTTACAGGGCAGGGAGAGGGGCACTCCCAGAACCCCCAAACCTGTCCGTTCTAAATAGGTTCTGCCATCTGCCGCATCAACACAAGACATATAAAACCTTAAGTGGAAAAGACACTTTAATACAATTAGTGTGATAATACAGAAAAGACAAAGAATATAGTTTCTAAACTAAGCACCCAAAGTTACCCATCACCTCGTGGGCAAAATGGGCCAGATGGGATTGGCCCAAAGCAAGGTTTTAAGCTTTTGGCAGGGACTCATAGAAAAGGGTCAGAAGCACTTGGACAAGTCTGAAGAAAAGAGCAAAAT
This sequence comes from Scalopus aquaticus, assembly GCA_004024925.1. Lineage (NCBI taxonomy): Eukaryota > Metazoa > Chordata > Mammalia > Eulipotyphla > Talpidae > Scalopus > Scalopus aquaticus. The sequence goes on along the minus strand of PVIJ01002522.1, from coordinate 127,145 downwards.
CAAAATCAAGATCCACGTTGCCATCATTAACCTCCCCACGGGTCTCTCACCCACATCTGTCTCAATCAGTCCAGGCCAGTGCAGCTTCTTCACATGCCTCTCTGCTCCTTGTGCTTCTTTTGGCTCTCCCTCCTGCTTCCTTCCTTCTCCCTTTTTCTCTGTTTTTTTTTTTTTTTTTCCTTGTCTCTTCTCCAGCTTCTTATTTTTCTTGCTGAGCTCCACCCTCCCTTTGGTGGGGCAGGGAACCTGGGACACTCCCCTTTCCTGAAGACCACCCTCTAACAAAAGTACATAGGGAGACATAGCCATGACTGTGCTTAAAGTGAACATATGTTAAGAATATTTAAACAATAGTTTGGATTTACACAGCACAAGAAGTTCAAAATACTTCGTAAGTTCAAATTTCCTTTGTAAGAAAAATTTTAATAATACTTCAAAATGGTTTCCCATTTCAGGAGCTTTAATGAGGTAGCTGGTCATGCTCAGCCTCACCAAAGACAACAACAACAACAAAAAACCCCAAAACATAGACCATCCAATCACACCTAGCAAGAAAGCCTATTTATATGGTAAAAATATGCTTTAATGAATAGTCGTTTCATCAAAAACCTGACCATGTTAGAATTTTTATAAAAGGCTCAGAGTTTATGTAAATTCAATTTCTAACATTTCCATTGCAATCTTCCTACATTCATATTTACTGCTATATTATAGAGTTTTAAACATCTATTTAATTAATAATACTTTCAAAAACTAGACTTTATTGAAAAATGTACAATTTTCCCTAAGGGCTACATCAGTCTGCAGTTCCACTAACCATGTTTAAGTGTTCCTTGGTGGGTGTGGAGAAAAAGGGACACTGGTACACTGTTGGTTAGAATGTAGACTGGTTCAGGCTTATGGAAAACAGTATTGAGGTTTCTCAAAATACTAAAAATAGACCTACCATATGATTCAGCTTATTTAATAGAAATTGCCACCAATTTCAAGTCATTTTTGAGACCAATAGCGAAAAGTTGAATTTAGGATGTTTTCATATTATTATCACATTGATGTTAGAAGAAAGGTAAAAACTCCCATTGGCATACTTCAGACTGGAAAAGAAAAAATGGCTTAGTCATATATCCTCCAAGTTCATTTAACAATTGACTTAGAATTCACAAAATACATACATTTGGAATGAGAAAAACTACAGCCCAATGGGAAATGAGAAATCAAGAGATTTTTCATACTTTGTGTGGTGAAAAATTATGAAACCAACAAATCAACTTGTGAGGAGTTAGAAGATTAAAAGGATTTCAAACTATGAATGCAAAGAAATGACATTTCAAATGAGCGAAAGATTAAATTTTGTGATTTGCAAAATTATAGTTTTAAAATTTTGTGTTTTACTTGTCTAGTCAAAATTTCTAATTTTGGCAGACTCACTATTGCTAACCTATTTGTGAAGAGGACATTAATCTATTTCCCTTTTTTCATGCACAGAGAAGTAAAAAGAGATTTAATTTTTTTTAAGTTAAACTCACTTTTCTAATATTTCTCCTCAGTATTGTATAATATTTGGTTTGAGTCTAGTATAAAAAAAAACGAACCATATTATTTTAATTCTTTTAAAAAGCATAAAACATTTTAAATATTAAATTCAAATTCATTTTGATACACATTAAGTTCTTTACACAGAACACATATACAAAGGCTCTTAGCAGCATTATTTCTAATGACAAAAAGAATGAAGTCAAATTGTGGTACATCCATACAATGGAACACTACTCAGACATAAAAATAAGCAAATTACTGATAGACCTAACAATCTAGGTGAATCTCAAACATATCCTGCAAAGGGAAAGAAGTCAGACCAAAACCAATACTTTAAATATTATATGTTTCCTAGCATGTGGCATTCTAGTAAAGGGAAAGATAATAGCTACAACACATCAAATTTTTCCTAGGGGGAGGGATGGGAGTGAGGTTGAGGGTGTGAGAAAATTAACTGCAAGAGTCACAAGGGAATTTTTAATGTTCAATAATGATTGTGGATACATCGACTTCATACTTTGCTAAATGACTGCATATATTTCTAGAATTTATTTAATTGTACACTTAATGTGGGTGAATTTCACTCTATGGGAATCATGCTTCAATGAAATTGTTTTTGAAAAGGAAAATGCACGTACTTCTAACCCAAGATGGCATAAAACTGATTATAAATGTACTTTTCAAATGTCTTTGTTAGCCAGAAAAATTGGTTAGAAGGAATAGAAATTAAAAACCACAGTAGGTACAGGGATAGATTCATTTCAAAATTCCATACTAATAAAGCTGTTCTTGAGGATCAGTACTATTTATAGCCTAAAGGCAAACAGTATGAGAGACATCATAACTCCTTCTCTTGTGTTCTACCTTCAAAACTTCTTACTACAAGTAGATAGATTTGCTGTTTATTGCCTTATTTCTTTACAGAATTATAGTGTGTTAATAGCCTCTGAGTAGATCCAGTGGCCTCTGAAACCTTTTATGTGGCCAGATGGGAAGGGACTAGAACAATCTCCACTGGTCTGTTTTTTTTCCCTCATTCCAAACATTTAAAAAAAAAAAATCAAGATGCCCTTAAAATCCTTTTTTCTCCAGTTTCTCTAAGGGAGGCCTTAACAAAGCCCAGTAACACTCTTAAAGCTCTCCTGCTGCTAAAGGAAGTGCAACAGAGACTGTCACCATAAGGATTGACTCCTGGCTGAGAGCTGAGTCATTCTCAAGAGAAATCTGACAATTAAGTGCAGAAGTTGCCCCTGGATTGCACCAAAGATTATCCCAGCTGGAGTTCTGAGAAGGACTCTGGCAGAATATGGCCAAGGGGAAGTCCCTTTGTGGCACACAGGTCTAAAACACCTTCATAGCCAATAGGGCTGATCATGGCCAGATAACTAGGAAACAAATACACTTTAGATTTATAGAGCTTCACAAGGAGCTCTCCAAAGTTAAGAGTTTTTATATATTAATTTTAGAAACATGTTATCAGTAATCAAAACTGTGGGAAATTTTAGACTAAAATTCACTATAAAGTTTTTCATTTCATTTGCTTTCCCTCCTTTAGTAGACATGTAGCACTTTTCCAGTTCAAGTAAAATTCTCTTCTTCAGGCTGAGCTTTGAAAAATAATCCTGTTCCAATATAGGCTCAGACTAGAGGGAGGTGGCTTGACATAGCCATTAAGGGGGCAGATTCTGGAGTCACATTCTCTTGATCTGATTTAAATCCTAACTCTCTGAGTCTGTTTCCTTGTGGAGGATAATAGTTCCTACATAAAGATTGTTAAAGGATTAAGTACAATAATATACATTTAAAATGAGGACAATATCTGGCACATAGAAATGCTTATATTAAGATTTGTTTCAGCTGAGAGATAGAAAACACGATGGATGACTGTTTTCTTTCTCAGGGAAACAATGATAGCATAGCGGAGGGCATTTAGTAGCCTCACAATCACTAAGGGCTTAAATCTCTTACTCTGTTGCTACAGCTCCATGTCCTTGGCTTAAGTTTGTGTCTTACTTTCACTAAGCAGTAGGAAGGAGAGGGAAAGGAAAGGCTAAAGGGGCCAAGGAAACAAGCAAGGTGCCTTTTAGCAAAGATTTCATAGAAATGGCCTGGTGAACACTTCTGAATATGCCCATGAATACTTCTGAACACATCACATTGAATGAAGATTATTAGTCCCAAGTCTCCATCTAATGTCAAGTGAGACCAGAAAAGGAAGTCTGAAAATGTGGAAAGGTCCAACAAAAGTGGAGTAATTCTGTTACCAAGGAAAAGGAGACAATAACTAGTAATCACTGTCAGAGCTGTTCCATAAACGTTTACTCTTCCTATTACTTTGTTACCTAGATGGCTCCCAAATCAGTCCCCAGACCTGATAATAATTCTTCCTGACTCATGTGATTTCTTTTCCATGTGCCTCTGCACTTTGTGCCACTGAAATTTGCACATTTATAAAACTATGCTCATTTAAAAATGTTCCTCCCTTTTTTAATACTCATAATCTTGAGATATTAGTTTTTAATTTATACTATTATTCTATGCTTTCTTTTTCATCTAGACTGTTATGGAATGAATTGGGTCCTCCTCCCCTTCTGCCCCATTCAAAATACCTAGAAATCTGGGCCTCCCTCGTGGTGCAGGGTTTAAAGTCTCAGTGCTATCAAGCTACCACCACTGAGGCTTGAGTTTGATCCCCAGCCAGGGAGATAACCCACATAGCCTGTATCACCCACTGCTCCCCTTAGCAGTGTATCTCAGTCGGTCTGCCTGTTCTGCTCCCCACTCTGTCTCTGGTGAATCTTCTCACCCCCGCACCTGTGGCCTACACCCTAGTTCTTGTATGCATAAATAAAATCTTTAAAATTCAGAAATTCTTACTCATAATACCTCATAATGACTGTATCATAGTGATAAGCTCTTTAAAGAGGTAATTTCATTAAAATGATTTCCTTAGGATGGGCCCTAATCCATTAGCACCTCTGTTTTTATAAAAAAACAAGATTAAGGAAAATGCACTTATTTTTTCCTATGGAAGGGAGATGACATCCACAGAGGAAAGACCTTGTGGAAGATACTGGGGAAAGGTGACCATTTAAAAACTAAGGAGAGAGACCTCAGAAGAAAAGAAACCTAACACTTTAATCTTGTGACCATTGTAACAAAATTAATTTCTGTTGTTTAAGCCACCCACTCTGTGCTGCTTTGTTGGGGGAGCACTAGCAAAGGCTGTCATCTTATTTGGTGTCATCAAAGTCCCAATAAGAAATAGCTGATATACTAGAAAGAGAGCAATTCAAGGAGTGTTTAAAGTACAATGGGCTTATTTAATAAGGTGTGGGTGTAGGAAATAAAAAATGATAGTGCATTAACCTAGGGAGCAATGGAGCTGTTTCCACTCCTAAACTGAAAGGGAAGAGGGGAAGAGCCTTTCAGAATCTTTATTACAGGGACACAGCTATCTTGAAGCAACATTGCAGAGAGGGAGGAGACAGGGTAATAAATACCTTGACCTCAGTCTCTTCCCTCGTCTCCTATGTCCTGCCAGTACTGCCCACTGATGGGAACCACCTGGCAGCCAGCAAACGTGGGAATATAATGATGTGGTCCATGAAGGTCAGCCTTCTAGAAAGGAAGGTGAAGAAGAGAGTAAATTGTGAAGAAACAAATGAGATTGACTTTCAGCTCTTTTGTCTCTTCCTCTCTTCCTACTCCCCCACCTCTATGTGGCCACAAGTACTGTAACATATGTAGAAAGTCCTCAATAAGTATCTAGAAATTGAGTATTTTCAAGAACTGTCAAATTTCCTTCACACTAGTTTTTAGAATATGTTCTCTCACACTATTTGTATTTAGACCTTTAATCCAGGTTTTTACTTTGTATTGCCTCTAGGACTACTGCTTTTCTCACGGTTTCTTGTTGGTTCATGTTCCACAAGTGACAAAGCAAATCAACCCATGAAAACATAATCCTTAAAAAGACCATAGTAACCAACTCAGTGGATTACACTTTTTGATTACATTTGCTCCTTCTCTCCCCTTTATATTGCTTCATTAAAGTTTATATTAGATTAAGATTGTGGACATTTAAGCAAGTTCCTGTTGCTTTCTTTCCAAAGTGTTACCACTTCTAACCTACCTTATCTGTTTGTGACAGGTAAGCATTCTATCTTTTGTAGTCTACAGGAAACTTTTAGGATATTTATTTTCCAAAGATAGTTGCCAAGAGATGCTAATAAGTTATAATATTTTGATTATGCAACTAAGTTCACAAAAATATTCTTATAAGAATCACTCTTACATTGGATACTTCCTTAGTTTATTCTCAGTAGTGACAACACCTACTTAGATAAAGCTCCATTTCAGATCCACTTTTTTTATGCATCATTCAGTTCTGCCATCTCTGATACATTTTCTGACTTTTTTGGAAACACAGTGCTTTGTATTACATTGTTGGGTCAGTGAATCAGTGCTGACTTGAAAGAAAATGACATGGTTATTTTATGCAATTTTACTTTTTATTTGATATCGGGAAAAATTTAATCTTAAAAAATTATTCATTTTCAAAAATAGGCATGTTTAACCCTGTGAAAAATACCTTGTCAGAGACTTTTATATATCTTTTTAAATTATTCACATTAACATTTCTTGCCTTTCATCAATCTTCAACGCAAATTAGTGTTCGTTAGGGGTTATTTCTTCTGGGTGAAGAATGATATCACATTTAACATGTCTGCAATTATTGTGTCACACATTTGAAGGTACAAATAAGGTATCTCTGTAATGTAAATCCTATTGTCTTTATGTTTTTTTATAATGTGCAATTTTATAATGAGGCAGAGATTGTAATGCCAAATGAGAGTACTAAGTTCAATGTCCTTAAGTCATCATCTTGGAAAAGAATTTTTTTATTTTCTTATTTGTATTTTTTTTTCTGATCTGTGTGAAACTAGTATCCAGAGTTCATTGCAATTTTGTTATTTCATGGTCTTCTATATTTTCTGGGTAACATGTCCCTTCCCTCCCACAGGAAAAGGGAAAAATAAAATAAGAGACAAATTGTTTAAAATTCAGTTTTCCTACTATATTACAGGGCTTTTATCCACAAGCACTATATTCAGAACTTATGTGTCTCAGGGTTCTCTGAAAAATAACTAAGAGACAAATTGTTTAAAATTAAGTTTTCCTACTGTATTACAGGGCTTTTATTTACAAGCACTATATTCAGAACTTATGTGTCTCAGGGTTCTCTGAAAATGGTTGGGATCTGAAAAAAAGTTAACTTCAAAATGTGAAAAGAAACCTGCAAATCAAAATGAACAATTAGATGTCTACCAAAGTTATCATTTTTGTCATTTGTAAACTCAGTTCTTAGTTATGTATAGCTCATGTGGCTTGTGGGTGTATTTTAATGTTACATATGATGTGGGATGGGAGATCTCTAAAAATAAGCTCTAATTAATACATTCACATTAAGCTGACCAATGAAGTCTTAAAATGACCTTACTCTTTTATGGAAAAAAGTACTAGGCAAAATTTCAGTGTTTAAAGGCAAGTGTTTTATTAAACATTCCACTGTACCTATAATATATTTGTGTTCCCTGTCTCACAAAATACGTGTTAAGCAAAACAAAACAAAAATTTTGGGAAAGTATTCCATGTACCTAAATTCCCTTTTTTCAAAACAAGACAAAAAAAGTATCTGGACAAATTCATGTAATTTGAGTCAATGATTTTTATATTTTCACTATTAGTGGCTAAGGTAAGTTGGTAAAAAAAAATTGTATAAAAGTGAACAAATTAAGTCATGTGTTTTTAACAGTTGACTCAACTATTCAAAAAAAATTTAAGTGTAGGCTTTACAATGTATTGTAATGTTAGTAGGGGGATGGTGAGTGGTATGATGTTCCAGTGGGAAGATACTTGTAGTTTACTTAGAGTAGGAATAAGGCTCTACAGGAGATTGGAAGTTTTCTTTCTAGACTAAACTTTACATTAAAGGGGGAAAATAAAGGGTAAAAGGAAAGAGAGAGCCAACTTAAGTAGAGTTTGTCAAAGACTGTGGATCAAATAAAATCACATTTTTGATAATTAAAAAAAACAAACGTTTCAGTATATACTAACATTGTTGTTTATAAGAATTAATCTCAACACAGTTCATGTTGTCTTATAAAAATCCACATAATCTTCACAAAATCTTTAGAAATGCTGGTAGAAGTATCAACTTCATTTACCATATTTATCCCCCAAATTTTCTAATTTCATTAAAGTATTACATGGACATTTATGTTTAGTATTTTGAATCAATTCACTTGGTGTGCTATTTCTGAAAACCCATGAATATGAGAACCCCAAAACAGATCATTCAAGTTAACCACTGATTTACAAACTTTTCCATTCACTTCCTAAAGCCTTGATCTCCTGAGAGCTTACATGACTCTCTCAACCTCAACATAGAGTTAGCAGCAAAATTTCTTGTAATGTTACCCTAGCAGAAGGTTGTATGATTTCCACCATGTTTAAGATACTGCAATTCCAATAGGAAAAAAAAAATTCCACCATCATCTTGAGTTCACGTAAATGCAATTCCTTGGTTTCCAGATGTATTCAGAATTATGAAGTGACAGCACACACTTCTCTGAGTGGCAAATTCATATTATCTACTACATGTTCATACTTAACACATCGGAAAATTTGCCAAGGATAATTTTACTATTTTTACTATTTAATTTTACTGTTCTTTGTTCTGTAGTGTTGACTAAAAATATTGAGGGGAAAATAGATTAAGAAGGTAATACAGTAATAATACTTCTATTAGTGATTTTTAAGTTTGAGGGGCAGATATCATTGACATGTAATGCATATATAATGTACATTATATTACAGTTGACAACTGTGAACATACATGTGAACACTAAAATAAGATCTAGTTGAACTTCAATAAAAATGCTCTGTTCTTGCACCGTTCAACTTGGTAGCCACTACTGAAATGATGGCGCACTTAAGATGTAGCTAGTATAATACTCACTTTCAAAAATAAATTTTAATTCACAGTTGGACTTTAATAGCTCTCTGTGGCTACTGGCTGTCAAGCTAGATAGCACTGAACATTTTTATCACTCTAGATGGTTCCTTCATGTTCCTTTCCACTAAATTCTACTTCATTGCCCCCACAATCATGGGAAACACTAAATATAAATTAGTTTTTACTTGTTCTTCCATTTTATATAAATAGATTCATAGAGTATGTACTCTTTGTGCCTGGCGTCTTTTGCTGAACATGATTTTGAGATTCATATGTGATCTTGTGTGTATCATTAGTCAGTTTCTTTTAATCATCCAATAGTATTCTGTTGTGTGTATGTATGACAAGTTGTTTTTCCATCTCTCTGCTGACAGACATTTGGGAAGTTTCTAGTAGGTTTTTACACGGCAAATACTGTATTTGACATTCTGCATTAACTGAAGAGGGAAAACCCTATATGTAAATTAAAAGATATGTTAACCTTGAGGAAAGAGAACTTTAGATTCTATTTTCATCTTTTTATCCTGGAATAAAAATTTAATTGCAGGCTACATGTATGGACATATATCAAGATTACTGAGTAAACAGTGGTATTAAGGAAAACACAATTAGAGATACATACAAGAAAAAAATATATTGCAAAATGTTTTCAAAAGCAAAATACACTTTGAGTAGGGGTGGATACAGTTGGGAGCACTCCAGAGAATGGAAAATTGTATGTTGTTTTGAACTATGTTGGACTCTATCACATTTTATCACTATTGATAACACTGGTCAACAGTGAGATCATAACTGACTTTAAAAGGCCCTAATTTGTAGTATCTTGGTGTGCTGAACATGAATATAACCCTGAAAATTTTTTATTAGTTCTTGTTTTGAAGATATTTCATATAATTCATTTTCTATGTTTCACCATGTCAATTTATCCAGTAGGACTGCAACGTCCTAAATCAGCCTAGAATGATGTAATAGTGCATCTCATTGCATAATAATACCATCATGCACACATCATCCAGAGTTGATTGCATCTCATTTTCTGATGCAATGCAATACTACTGCCAGGCAGCTGCTGAAGTAAGCTGTTGTCAATAGTGGACTAGATAAAGCCCTGTCGGAAAGGTTGAGCATTGAAAATATTTCAGGCTTTGCGCGAGACAGTTTAAGTTACTGTTCCATAGAACTATTACTATTTTATCCATTTAGGCACAATACAGTACAGTCATGCCTTGAAAGTGCGTAAATAGCATGGACAATTTCTGCTCTATTTGTGGGGAAGTGACATTTGCCAACCAGAAGAAAGGGATCACTTCTCAAGTGAAGAATGCTTAGCATCTTTACTTTGGATGCAAGGCTGGTGACCAAGACAAGCCTTGGGCCCCGCCTGTATGCTGTGCTACATGTACAACACAGCTTTCACAGTGGTTCAATGGCAAAAGACCATCAAATGCCGTTTGCAGTCCCCATGGTGTGGAGAGAGCCAAGCAACCACATAAAAGATTGTTCCTTCTGCTTAGTTCCTCCTCTTTCCGGTGGAATAACAAAGCAAAAGAAGTCAACAATAGTCTACCCAAACATTCCATCTGCATTGAGATGACCAGTTCAACAACTTGCTGCAGGGTGATGCAAAACAAGCAGGGAATGCTTTTCGCCTAGTGTCTACAAACTTTCTTGGGAATGTTAGGGTAGAAAACTACAAGGAACTAGTAGAAGACATGCTGATGCACTATCAGAAACTTGGTTGCAATATGTCTCTAAAGATCCACTTCCTTCATTCCTATCTGGATTTCTACCCTGAAAACTGTGGTATGGTTAGTGATGAACATGGCGAACGTTTTCATTAAGATATCGCATCAATGGAACAAAGATATCAGGGAAAATGGTCCACTACAATGCTGGCTGACTACTGCTGGACACTCCCCAGAGATGCTCCTGAACAGCTGTACAAGAGACAAGCAAAGAAATCTAAGAAGTAGTCTATGACTTGATTTATTACAGGTGTTAACCGTAGGCCTATTACTATTGGCATGCATTTCATGATGTAAACCTCCATTTATGGCAGATTACAAAAAAAAACTAAAGGCAAAATTAGAATTTGACTGTCATATTTGTGTTGAGCACATACAAATTGATAGGGAATGACTGACTTTATTTCAGTGATATGACTTTTGTAAAGATTTGTTGACCAGTGTATGTAGCCATAGAATTTTAGATCTAGCAAAAGGCAATTAGTGACCCAGTGGTCTAATTCCCCAGTCGATGCTTATCATAAGTATTCAATAAATGTCGAGACAAAACTATTTATTTTAATACAAAAACTAAGATTCTAGGTCTCGCAATTGGAGAAAATCGGATATCAAGTGAAAAAATTTAAAAGTTCTGATTTCTGCTTTATAAAGAATTCACCATTTCTGTGGTAAGCTGCCACAGAACAATATATTTTCAAATCTCTTATACATATAATTTTCCAGAAGTAAACCTATCAGATAATAGTATTTTATCTTTTCATATGTAACATTTCCTTTACAAGCATTAATATTAACTTACTAGTTCCTGACTAGGCAGTGGATATTAATGGTAGGAAGTAACAGATAATATTAAAAGGGAAATTTATCCTGAAGAGTGTAACAAAGTTATTTATATAAAAGTATATAATCCATGCATGAATAATCAGGGCTTCTTGTTTTTCAAGTTATTTGGATACAAATATGTTAATTGATGTTTCTGCAAATCACTCCAAGCTGAAATTAAAAACAAGCCAAGTTCAAAAAACATTTATTTAAAGGCACAGATACTGAGTCTTAGCATTTTATAGACAAGAATTATGCCTGGTCCACTTCAGGTACTCAACAAATAATTACTGCAGAGACAACTTATTGAATTTGTCAGGGAATGTAAGACATTTTTTTTGGTTAGGTGCCTTTTCTTATTGAGTTCAGGGTGTACTGTACTGTAACAGGTGATGTTTTCGACACTGCTGGGTCTTTTCTGTGACTTCGCATTAATTTATTTCTGAACTATATGTACACCATATGTGAAGACACAAGTACGCAGCTTACAAGTGGCCAAAAAAGGAGATCCTATCAGAACTGACTACAGGTAAAGGGATTTCTAAATCCTTTCACAAGTAATTATAGCTGTACACGATACATATATGTGTCATCCAGCATATTGCTGAATCTGTGGCTTGAATTGATTAGGTATGGAGGTAACACTGAACATTTCATATTAATCTACTGTGTTTTGAAGTCATATCAATTATACTAAAACAGGAAACTAAGTCCTGTTTTTTAAAGGACTCATTTAAGGAAATTTCTCTATTCCTAATTCAGGGAAAAGCCAAATCAGGAAATAGGTCTAAAAAAAAAAGTCTAAGCCGCTTAAAACTGATGCTACAATGTCTTGGCACAAAGGTCATACACTTTTTCTAAAGGATAGTTCCTCAAAGTACCTATTTATACTCTTGAGGCACAGTTTTGTACAAGCTTCATTATGTGGTTTTCTTGCCTGCAGATTAAAAGCAGTAAATTAAAAGAGTGGGGAGGATAATGGAACTATGTTCTATGACAGCCATGAGAAGCAACAGCTGACAGGGAAGGGACAGGCAAACTGTAACAGACAATGGAACTAAAAAAGCAAAGCTATTCAGAGCTGTGCAGTGTGAGCAAACAGCTCCACACAGTATTACAGGAATAGAGGACTTTATCTATAAATGTGATAAAATGAATATTCACAATGACTACCAGTTTTCATACAGCTGGAATGAATATCTTATTTCCCATGTGGATGTCAAAATTATTCTAGAGCTGAAGAATTTAGCTGCTGTTGGTCACATTGTCATTTGTCTCAGATTAGATGGACCTACTACCACCTCGGGTCATGAAATATTTTAGATCCAGCACCGTTGTGCATTGTTACATTGTAACACATGCTAATCTCTATAACTCACTAACAAGACTACCCAAGGCAACATTACTTTCTTAAACCTATTGAGGCTTTTCCCCAAATATCCTTGATAGTGACACAGAGCCGTTAAATTAAACCAGTCTTTTAAGACACTGGGCCTGTTTTCTCTACGATGAGAATACTTTGTACCTAACAGGGATGTGAGGATTAAATGAGATAATGTAAAGAAGCAGGCAGTGTCTGGGGCTGTGTTAAGAGGGCGGAAACGGGCGCTATTATTTTAGCAAGGTGAACTCACGTCGGCCCAAACCCCTAATTTTGCAGGTGCAAAATTAAACCTCCAGAAAACTGACTTCCTAAGGCTCTACTTTTAATGTTATTGTCTCGGATAAGCAGCTTAGAGGGTTTGGAGGGTTGGGCGGCACGAGGAATGTGTTGCAGGACTCCTGGCTGCAGAGTGTTTGAGCCGTGAGGGATCGTGGCTGCGCGAGTCCAGTGGGTGTTCGAGAAGCCAGTTGTGTGCGAGCAGCCCTCACAGTCGGAAGCCATTCGCCCGTCTCCACACAGCCGCAAACTGCACGACCCCAGCTACAGCAGGTGGTCTAGTAACCGGGCAAGGGTGAGGCAAGTTACAGGATGGGGGCTGGGCTCAAACACTGGCTCGGTCAACTTGAAAGAGGGACCCGCACGTTAGGGCTGAAGTCAACAGGGCGAAGTAGAAACTAACGGGGAGCTATCTCCCGCAGATGTGTTACCCCACCCCTCAACGCCTTCCACGGTGCGGGACCGCCTGGCGTTTTTGCATCCTCCCGGGAGAGCAGCTCTCGCTCTTCACTGGCACTAACTCCCCACTCAGTAGGTGGGGAGTGGTGACTTCGCCTCGTCGCTCTGGAGCGTGGTCCGGACGGACGCGGACCTTCACCTCTGCGCGCCAAGACGCCGCTGGACTGCGGGAGGCCGGCGCGCTGCCCACTCGCGACAGGATTCCCCATCTCTTAAGATGGCGGCGGAGGCTGCTCGCTCACGCCCCGCGCCCGCGCTCCCGGGAGTCGTAGCCTGAGGAGGTGGGAGCGGGCCAGAGCGCGGAAAGCAGCTGGGTGGAAGGGGCTCGGACACCCCAGTCCGGCGCGGACCCGGGAGCCCTTGAAGAACCCGGGCGCGCGATAAGCTCGGAAGCAGTTGCACCTGGGAACATCGCCGGCGCTTCAGAAAAGGGGAGGGGGGGAAAAAAAAAAAAAGGCGGCACATCCGGGACCCTACCCCCCCATCCTGCCCCGGAAGTGGCGTTGCGGGTTGGGCTGGCGTAAAGCCGCTCTGTAACGCCTATGCTATCTTTGCTGCAGCTAGTGTCCCCACAAAGTACCTGGAGTCACCTTCAGCACCCCTTTCCCCGGGGTTAGCCGTTATTCTGTCGCGGCTCTGGGGTTTCTTTGCACAAAGCTGGCTGCTGAGGCTGGCAGCTTTCGTTTCCTCACAGAAAGTACCCCTCCTGCCACGCCCCTCGACTGCTCCTCTAGCTTCGCTAGCGAGTGTAGCGGCGCCCCTCCGAGAGGACCCTGGGGTGACCTCAGTCCCCGCCAAACCTGAGATCCGCTCCCCGGACCCCTTCCTCAGAGCCCCGGCCTCGCGCCGCCCCCCTTCGGGGCTGTCACTCAAGGTGCTAGGCCGCCCCTTCCGGCGGCTCGCCGGGCCCGCCTCCTCCCCTCTTCCCTCCCCCACCCCTCCCCGTGCGAGTGTCTCCCTCTCCCTCTCGCTCCCTCTCTCTCTCCCTCTCTCTCTCTTTTGTGAGTTATAGCAACCGTTGCCTTGTGAATCAAGCGCCATAGTCACCGTAGTCCTGGCGACTGTTACCCATCAACAACAACTACTCCTCTCCTCCTCCTCCTCCTCTTCCTCCTCCTCCTCCTCCCCACCACCACCATCTCCATCACCCACCAACAACACCACAATAATCCACAGCCAAGGTGAATATTCTTCGGTCTCTACATGTGTGTGGGAGCGTGTGGATGCGTGTGAACGCGTGTGTCCGTGCGTGTGTGTCCGTGTGTGCGAGCCGAGTGTGGCTGTGTGGGGGTCTCACTCCTGACACCGGGGGCTGCCGCAGCGGCGCCGCTGCCGAGGGGCTCTGTCCCCCGGGCTTGTTTACAATGGACCGTGCGCGCCGCGGCTGGGTCGGGGGTGTGGGCTCCGCGCCGCCCGCCCGCCCGCCGGCCCTGGCCCTCGGCGGCCGCGCGTCAGGGATGGAGCGGGAGCTCGGGGGGCTGCGAGCCGAGCGGGAGAGGGAGCCACAGTTTTCCGAGGCGGATGGTGGAGCTCTCCCTTAGGTCTAGTCTGAGGAGGAGGGTCAGGTGAAGAGAGAAGGATTTTTTTCTTTCTTCCTTAATTTTCCTCTTTTCCAAAGCTGCTTGTTTCCTGCTCCTTTCAAAACCGAAATAGACAACAAGGTGCAGGGGGGTCTCCAAAATGTGGTGGTTTGTTGTTGTTGTTGTTCACTTGTGGGCCTTGTTATGGGTTTTGTTATTTTTATCCTCCTGCAACGGTGAACTTTTCCCACCGCCTGTTCCCTTCATTTTTGCCCCTCTCTGCCTTGTGCTAAATGGGCTGCTCTTCTGTTACCATCATCAACTGCACGGTTTTCTTTTTCTTTTAAAAACTGTGTTTTCTTTGTGCTGCAAACAATCTTAATATCCATTCAGCACTCTTCCCTCCCCCTTTCTTCTCCCCCCCACACCCCTTGCACACATATTGAAACCAGGGGCCTCTTCGCTGGACTCTTCTGCAGTGGGAAAGAGCTTTTTTTAAGTCTCTCTCTCTCTCTCTCTCTCTCTCTCTCTCTCTCTCTCTCTCTCTCTCTCTCTCTCTCTCTCTCTCTGTCTCTCTTGTGTGTGTGTGTGTGTGTGTGTGTGTGTGTGTGTGTGTGTGTGTGTGTGTGATTTCAACCGGATGCAGGGCATCTGTGATACTTGGGTTAGTAGTTATTGACAGTGCTTTATCCTTCATGTGGAGCTGGGAGAGGTAGTAGTGAGGTTCCATTTCACTTTGATGAACCTCCCACCCCACAGTGGAGTGTGAACAATTTTCATTGTGGTTATGAGACTGTGATAAACAGGGAAAGGACTTAAGGGAGCTTTGTGAGAACTCAGTTTGCAGTGTTACTGGTGATAGTTATGATACTTTAAAGAGTTTTTTTTTTTTTTTATCTCCGTTTTCCTTTGAGAGTTGAAATTGAAGTCAAGTTGTTCATAAAGAATGTATGAAGCTTCTCAACTTGAAACGTGTGTATATTTCACTTTATCTGTGGTTATTAAGTTTTAGGCATGTGTGTACTTAACATAGTCTTTTTATTTATTTTGCTTTTCTTTGGACAGTGACTTTAACCAGCTGAGGAGAGAACTTTTTCCTTTCTTTTCAAAATCTATTTTTCTCTAGATTTGAATACTTATTCTCAAGTAGTAGGGCTCTTGGATAGAGGTAATTTTACAGATCCTGTAAAAGTGCAGAGGTACCCAATTTTGCAGATCCGATAGATTTTCCCAGTCTAATGTTTAGTTAATAGATTGTCAGTGAGTTTTCAATAGAGAATGTGTGCTAAAACAAAATATAATGCACTATTTGCACGTATTGAAGTTTCCAGTTTGGATTTTTTAAATACTTATTTAACAGCAAACATATATTGATATCTCTAACAGCAAACATATATTGATATTGATTTACCTGACTGAGTAGCCTGTGAATAATGTGACAATATTAATTATTCTTGAGGTTGTCAGTGTGCAAGTTGGGTAATTGTAATGCTATTAAGGCTAATATTTTGTAAAATAAGAATTGGGGGTTAAAAAAACTTTTCCTCTTTCAATTTATTTCCTTGTGATTGCTATTTTTAAATGATCATGATATTTTTGTTCTGAAAGAAATCTTTCTCAGGGCATTCAGGTTTTTTGATATTTATTCAAACCTTCCCCAACCTAGGTTCCATGCAAATCTCTAATACTAACTTATTTTTTTTTCTGTTCAGATGAGTGTCAAATGCCTGAACACTTTTGGATGGTGAAGCTCCTGAGTCCTATAAACTCTCTCTGAAGTTAATAAGAGTTTTGCTGTCTTGAGACAGTATGAGACCTTTTGCAATTTACATATTAGCCTTTCAGTTGAATAGACTATATGTTATAATTTTATAGTTTAATATCTTTATTAAGTGTCCAAAAACTTTTTTGTGGCATTTCACTCATTATAATTATCTCAGGTTTTCTATAATTTAGATTTTCATTCACAGGTTGATTTGTGATCTGAACTTAAATTAAATTTTAGTATTCATTTTTAAAAGCACAATGTAGTGCTTTTATATAAAGATTTTTATATAAAAGTTGCTGTTAGAGAGTTTTTGCTCTCAACTATTTCAGCATTATTCATATAGATAGAGTAAATAATAACCAAAAATGGTAATAAATGGATAAGTTTAAAGATTGAACACAAGGATACTTAACAATTAGTTTATTCTTTCTGTGATTTTTTTTTTTTTTGTAGTAAGGTTTGTATTATGTATTGGTGTCTGTATTCTCAGTTTATAGGCTAGTAGGAAGGAATCTGTGAAAGCAACTGCACTTTAAAACTAAAACAATTAAATCAGAGTCATTTGTGATTTGTTTTGAGTAGCTGAATATCTGGTTTGTTGTATGTCATAATGCCTATCTCAATCTTAGGGATTGTTTTGCGTTTGAATTGCATTAAATGGTATAGGCATATATGTACATCTGGTATATTTAATATATATAGCAAACTAAGTGCATTCCTAAAATTGTATCATTCTGTAATGTTTTCATTTTATGGGATAGTTATACCTACTTTTAAAAATAGCATTTTTCTAGTATTCAAATAGTTTTATACTTGACTTAGATACTTAAAAAAAGGTTTATGGTTTATAAGTTTTTCGACGTTAACTGCAAATGATTTTTTCAGGCTCACCAAATTGAGAGTAATTTTTTTACCATTACAAATTAGCAATTGAAAATGAATGAATTGTAAGTCGATTCAGTGTATCACCAAAATGATGCTATGAGTTACTTTTTGGTAACATGTTTCATGATTCTTTAGAAAGTTGATGTATGTGCTTCTAAACTTCCAACTGAGGAATCAGGAGGTGGAATATTTGATTTTACTTTTCAGATTTTAAAGTAAAAGTGTGTGTGTGTGTGTGTGTGTGTGTGTGTGTGTGTGTTTAAAAGGATTCAGTTAGCATCAAATGTAGCATCAGGAAAGAAAGACTTTCTTGAACAATCTTAGGGATGTTAGTTTGTTCTTGGTATCTAAAGTGAGTATGTGCTAAAAGAAATTCAAATACCAAAGAAGTAAACTTTTAAATTATGGAGAATTTTCAAAAAGTTTACATAAACCTTTACATTTTGAAGAGTCTGTTAGTTATTGTGTTTCGTATTGTTTTTTAGAATAAAAGAATTCTCCACTTACAGTTATATTCACATTAAATAGTTTCCCTAATGGAATCATTTGTGTTTAATTCTTTGGTATATAGCAAAAGAAAAATAAAATGACCACCTCAAAATGGATTTTACATTCCTCTCTGTTCACAGGTGCATAGTGTTCCCATATTTTGGAAATCCAAGATTAAGTGGATTTGACTAAATCTAGCTTTTTAGGGACAGATGGCTGCTTTAAACAGGTGTCACTTTCATTTCTACCCCATTGTGTTGGGACTTACAGTGGTTCACAATAGGGCTGTGTAAAGCAGGTGGTACCCTTTGCTTTTTTGTCCTTCGTAAAATATACTTTTGGTGTTTTTTTCCTAGGAAGAATGTTTTAAAGTAAAAGTTTTGAACTCTTCAAGATTTATAATTTAACAACATTTCTGAATATCATTCTATTTTTCAAGCTGCATAAGTTGCATAAAACACTTAAAATTTTTAAAAAGTAATGGTAAATTCCCTTTTAGTCCAGAGAAAGTACTCACTTTACACAATCAATCAAATTTTTCTGAATTACAAAACCAAGCAGATTTGGATATATATATTGTAAAATCTGGTTATACGTGAAAAATTAACTTTTACCATCCCATATTAAATATTTTGGACATCACTATTTTAATTGAATGATAAATGTTAGAAATTGGTGTTGTTTTGTTATTTAAAATATTTTCAAACAAAAACATTTTTCCGACCTATTTCAACTGTTACTGTATAGACAGTTTTGGTGCTCTTTTTAAATGAAAACCATTTTTAAGCATTGTTGTTGAAAAATATGTACTGGAGTAAATAAAACAGTATCAACCTATTGATTTCTAAGGTTCATTTTTACTCTGATTCTGTTCTTTTTTCCCATTGTTGTTGTTGAAATTTTGTACATCCTATAACAGATGCACCAGAGGGTGCTGTGCTGTTTGCAACATGAGATTATTATCACTAAGAATGTGAACTTATTAGAACTTTACTATTTAAAGAAAAAAATTAATTACATATGCATTCAAGCAGATAATAGCCTTATTTCTATGGTGTTTAAATCTAATAAATTCTTAATTGGCAGTTTTATATCAAAGTCTGTCTCTCTTTACTAATATTTATTAGCAGAACATAAAGCAGTATCAAGATTGATATCTTTGGCATAGTGTATGAATGTCAACATTTGTCCTGTAGGCATATACATTAATCATCTTATGCAGATATTTCAATCCTTATTTCAAAAATTTAGTGTATCTTGAGAATCTTAATATTTTGGTAGAATGACTTTCTACTCCGAATTTGGTGATGGTGTGCAATATTTTGTATGTTTTAATAACATTTTTTATATGACATAGTGATATGCTTTTTTATGGTGGAATCTTTTTTTGAAAAAGCTACCTCAAAAGAATAAATGGTAAATAGTTTAAATTAAAGCTCATGCTGTTGTAGTAGTCTGGTTTGAATATTTAATTTGACTTTATTAATATGGAAAGTTTTAGATTTTCTGTCTTACTCTATGACATATTTCTAAGCAGGGTGTTCATATATTACTTTCTGTATCTGAAGTTTTGTTTAGTAAGAACTTTTTAGCCAAACTGTTGAATTCAATCTTTTGGGCTTTTGCTTAACTCATTGACTTTCTTTCCACAACAGTATATGCTCTAAACAACAAAATACTATAACTGTAGTTGTCAGTATCTTTCTCAGGTAAACTTAGAAAGATATAGTTACATATTATAAACTTTTTCTCCAGGATTTTTCTATGCTAATAACCTATATTTAATAGTAGTTAGCAAAATGTGATTTTTTTTTTTAAAGTAACTTTAGGCATAGTACTTCAAATGTTGGACTGTTGCAAAGAATCCCAAACATCAGTGAGAATAACAATATTTTTTAATACTGTTGTTAAAATAGATTAGGGATTTTTCTTCAAAAATGCGTTTTTGCAGTTTACCAGTTCATTTGTGCCACTAAGATTTTTTAAGTATATTATATCACAAGTTACGTTATTTCACTACCTTCATATTTGAACTTGTACATTTCATATCAACGTGCAAGATATACTTTAGAAAGACAAATCAGTTAATAATTTGAAATATATTTAGAATATCAAATAGGTGTATGTTTTGCTTTTAAAATAGATTGGGAGTACATACTATACTGGTTAAGGATGCAAGCTTTGGAGGTTGATTTCAGAAAATCATAGTAGATATAGGACCTTGAACAAATTATTTACCTTCGCTTAGCCTCAGTTTTCTCATCTCAAAAATAGGATCAATCATATCTACCCTGTGGGGTTATATAAGGATTAAAGGAAATAATCTAAGATGCTTTGTTCAGTAGTTCATATAGAAGTCATTCTCAGTATGCATTGGATTTTATTACTAGGGAATACCGAGAAGATACCCATTCTAATCTTTTTGCCATTTAAGAATTCTTTTTATATGTTTCTGACCATCACCTTTCCTGTGGGCCTTAGATTTTAGAGGATTTTGCCCATTCATCTACGTTCATTAAATGTTATTCTCTTCCTCTCACCCCCTATCATTAAACAGAAGGCAAAGACAAGAAACTGTCAGCTCTAGGTTTGGATTACCACTTGATAAACAGTCTTGTTATTGCACTGAATTATTAGGAGGCTAACCCAAAGTTATAGCTTGGTATTACTCTATAGTCTTATTGTAGTGGATTCCTTTTACTACAACTTGGATAACTCTCTTGATCCAGGGATCTAAGGATGAGAATGAAGTAACATTTCATAAACTCATACTTCCTCATTGTCCAATTCATGTCCAATTTGTTTTTTATATATTTTATTATGCTTGAAAACATTTTAGCTCTATTTAGAAACTTTCTAAAAAATACAGTCATTAATGTAAAATGACAAATATAATTAGTTAAATGTATAAATATGGGTTCATTAAATAATTATTCCACCATTTTATAATGTGCTGCTTTGAGTTGTTATTTTACTAACGGTAGAATAATGTATGTGGTCACCATTTGTATATTTGCAGCGTTAAGTAATTTTTGAAATAATTTACCGACCCAAATCTTGAAATATAAAGGAACCTAGGAATGTTATCCTGTGTAACATATAGGTAATTGCGGAGAAAAATTGTTACTCTTGGTTCCCTCTTTGGATGTTAAAGATGTTTAGGGAAACATTTTAATTGGCTGCTATATCTAAAGTTGCTTTTAGTAATTTTCTGTGTTTCTATTTTTCTAAGCATTTTGATTAAAAATGAAATCTTCTTATTCTAGAGTCATCTAAATAGCCTCAATCTTTCTCAGATTGGAAATGTGATTTAAACATTTCATTTGAAAATTTACCTGATACTCTGTGTCACCTCTTTTTGCTGATGCATTGTGTATTGTATAGGCTTTTTGCCTGCCTCCCTTACCTAACCTGACCGTATTCTCCCCACTCCTGTTAAGTGTTTAGATGATTCCCTTTATGTTGTTTTTATAGATTTTCAGCCCCAATATAAAAAATTGCCTGAGTCCCCATTCTACCATCTCTCCTCTGCTACTTTTTTCCAATGATTTTGACATATTCCTAAAGGTACTTTTGAAAAAGGCATAGAAATATGACTTAGATGATAAGCTTATGTATTTGTGCTGTTATAATTTTCATACAATTTCTGTCCATCTGACAGCATTCCTGAACAAATACATATCCTTGTCCCACTAATGGTGTAACCTTAGCATGTTTTTCCTCAAAAAGGCTGGCTTCCTAGTCCTGGCTGTGTACTGGCCTCTGGCTAAGCATCTTTTAAAGTAAAATCGCTAATCTAGTAAAAAATACTGTGTTTTCACTATCACACATGCCTGCCCATTCCTGACTCTCATCTCCAGGATTCTTCTTTCTCACTGCTTATTTTCAAAGCTGTAATACCCAGTTAGTACTGCTTGCTTTTGCTTTACATTGCCTGGTCAAGACTACTGTAACTTCCTGTTATATCCTGTTTTAGGCACAAAGGGATAAGGAATACTAAGAGCTAAGCCTGAGAAAACTAAGAATGAGGAAACTGGACTTTAAATAAAAGTATATTAGTTGGCAAAAGGAAAAACATACATTGAGAGGTGATATAGAAAGGAAGAGAGGCTGAGAAATGAAGGTCTTGAAAAGTGCCAGCCAAAGCAGAGTAGAAAGGAGAAAACAAAGGTTTTATTCTGGTACTGTTCTACCAGACTCTAAAACTTTAGGCTAGCCACTTAAACCCTCTTGGTCTCAGGTGCTCCATTTGTAAGATGAAACAGTAGGGCTGTGTGACCCCTAAAGTCCTTTCCATTCTAATAGTCTGTGATTTCATGGCAAGACTGTGAGTGGTAAAAGGGAAACATGCCAATAATATGCAATTAGGGATTGATGTTTCCTTTTATCAGAGGACTTGAAGGCTAGCATTTTGCTTACCTATTGTTTCATTTGATAAGAAAAGCCAGAGCTAGGGTCTAGCGAAGTGGCAATACATGTGGCACAAATTCAGAAGGTTCCACGATTTCAGTGGCCCTTGTAGGGAACTGTGGCCAAGTCCCATGATTTCCTCACCCACATAGGAATTAACTGAGTCTCACAGCTTGAGCTTCTGCCGAGCCAGCTCCTCTATGTCTTTGTGCCAGACAAGTGTCTGACAGTTAGAAATGCTGCCTGTTGCTCACCAATGAGATATTTGAAAGAGGACATAATTTCCCAAGTATGTGTGTGGATAGGCAATTTGACAGAGAGGGAGACGGTGGGAGAATGGAAGGGAGGGAGTGATGTAAACTTTATTTAAAAAACAATAAAATTTAGGATTCTGTTTATCTCATCTTTTAAACATTTCTTCCCCAGTTATTAAAATCTTAACTTTTTTTCTTCCCTTCATGCTATTCAGTGGTTTTTAAAATTCCTAAAATCCTGTCAAAAGAGCCTCGGCAAGTTCTGAGGGACTGTAGAGTACACTGGGAAGCTTTGTCATCATCCACACTAGTATTCTTTCATGTTTTCCCACTGGCCATATTTCCTGCTGTTGTTTACACTGGGATAAGCATTCTTTTTATTTAGATTTGATTGCAGAAAAATTGTGTCCTTTAATCAAGAAAATTTCATAAGTTTTTGTTTTAACATTAGTTTGTCACAGTCTTATCAAAATTCTAAAACATTGTAGGTTATGAATATTTGTATTTGTTCCAGATAACTCATATTCTGGTATATATCCCCTCTCCTACCAGTCTAATAGCTTATGAAAGGTTAATAACTTATAATTATGCTGTTTCCACTACTAAATATCATCACATATTCTTTCTGTCCTGCTTAATTTCATGGACTGTAAAGTTTTGGTGAGGGTAAGTGTTGAGACTGTATTGGGAACATGGGATGGGGAGAGACGAAATGAGATGGCTGTTCCACTATTTCTGCCATTTCTCTTTCCTTTTCTCTTGTAGTGTTGGTCAGAGTACACATGCTTCTTGCAAGGATAGACGTTTTATTGCTTTTGCCTGTGATTTCTCCTAGTAAAGTCTGACTGCATCTGTCCCTTAATGTATTTATTCTTGTTTGATAATATCTTTCTCTTTTAAGAATACTACACTATGATTGAGTCATATGCATATTTGGAAAGGTAGGGATAAATAAAAGGAGTAGTGAGAATACCTAGTTCATATGTCAGATAATAGAAATGATGTTTTAAATCCACCTTTCTACATTTTGCTTTGAGTAAATTGCTTTGTGTCTATATCTTTTTGTGACAGAACCTAATTTCCTTGTGTTCCTATTAGGAATTTTAAAGACCATAGTATAATCTGTTACATCAAGCTTTTATTGATTGGCATATGATTATATCTGATGACAATCTTGAAGATGAGTTTTAATGAAGTGTCATCTTAAGGGTCATTAATAAAAAACATGAAAAGACATGTTAGTGATTTGAAAATCACTTTTACCATTTTAGTGTACAGTACACATCTTGATGTTTTTACAGTGAAAACCTAACATGATTGATACACAGATCTAAATAGTTAGATTCTTAGTTTTATAGCATGATCATATTGTATGCTTCTAAAAGACATTTCCTAACCTTTTGTTTTAAAAGTAGTTTTACATTTTAAGGTTCTTATATTAAGAAAAACGGAATTGAGCTTAGATTCTGTGTTTTGTATTTGTGTGTGTGTCTTTGAAAGTCATTTTCATGTACATATTGTTTGATGCTTTAAACTTCCCTCAAAGCCATTTTTTGCTCACTAGTTTTTGCATCATATATACCTCAGAACAGTATTAGGAACCACCTGAATGCTATTTTCTTGAGGGAAAGAAAATTATGGGAAATGTTTGACCTAAAACCTTTGAATGACCTTCCTGTGGTTTGGGATAGTTTTCAATAGTGCCTCATATTATATGATTTTTAGAGGCTATCTTTAGTTCACCAAGGCCATGAAAACTGAAGTTGAATTGAATTATAGTTAAAGGCAAAAAATTATAATTTGTTTTCCAGTTGTAGTAGGTTAAGATATTGTACTTCTGGATCAACATTTGATCTGTTCCTTTAATTTTAGGAGTCGAATTTTGAAATTTAAACCTTTCAAACGTTGAATGAGTAGAACTGTATAACAAATATTGATTTATATTTCAGCAAAGATTTGAGGGCCATATGACTTGGAAGAAAGATGAGATTTTATTTTTGAGATTAGATGACAGTGGGTTGGACTTGCTTGAACATTTATTGATATTGATAGAAATGCAAGTAACCATATGTTGAAGATGTTGATCAGATTAATTTGTCAGAGGAGACCACTGTAGTGATCATACTTCACTCACCTCCAGTCCTGCCTTTCTTGTAACTTTGAAGTAAGGGCTTCTTTCTTGGATCACATAGCCTCTATTTGTGTTTTGTTAATTTGCGTTCTTCTCATTGCACTCTGTAATTTCTTAAGCTTACAGCACAGTCTCGGTGGCACTTTATCCACAGCCTTTGAAAGTTCCAGTTTGCCTTTTTGTTCACAAATCTTAGGAAGATGCCAATGCCCAGAACAACTTCTTACTCTAAAGAAATGGGTTAAGGATGAGGATAAATTGGGGCAGGTTCATGTAACTGGAAATGCTAGGGGAGGAATAGCTAGTATGTACTTAGTACATGTAGAACATAAAGAAAAGAGTCATTGCAGGAGCTATATAAGAAACCCAGTTGGCCATATTCAGCATATCTGTTAATATTACCACTACTAATATTGTTAACATTATTTCTAATATTGAATCCAATAATATTTTGGCAGAGACCTAACAGATAATTGGATATGTTAATCTATAAACTTTCAGTTTTATGTTATTGTCCCTTAGCTTTACTTTTGAATAAAGAATTAAGAATTTATGTCAATGTGTACTTAGTGCCAATGCTATCTTGGTTAATTTAAGAATCTTAAAATGACTCAGATTTCCACTGGATTTTAAGGAGAATTTTGAAAGAAAAGAGGTATTAGATCTGAAATCACATATTCCCAGTTATGTGGGTACACTTTTTAAAAGTTTCAAACTGTGGAAGACTGAAAGCGATAGAAATGATTATTTGGGAATCTATAAGGGTAAAAAGATATTGAAAATGCAGTTAGATAGAATTAGTGGATAATTTTGAAAAGATAAAAATAAGGTAAGATGGATACATCAAAATATGAGTGTTGAAATAATTTGTTGAATGATCAGTGATTTTGGGGGTCTTACTAATGATTTTAATAAATAGGGAAAGCTGAGGAACAAGTTGTACTTAAGTTTCTTTATGGACATCATATTGATTTTTTATTTGTTGGAAATGTTTACAAAAAGACTCTGGGGGCCTTTGACTATTATTATATGGGATTTCACTATTATATATAGAAAAGCATTAAATTGAGAAGTTATATTAGAGGTTTCTTATAATTATTTTATTATTACAAAGTTGTGTAATATATGTTGGTATAAAGATAAAGAAAATTAGCATATTCAGTTTAGAAATCTGATTAGATTATCTGATATCTAAAGCAGTTTTTAGTTGGGGAGCCATATAGTAGAAACTGTATAATGTTAAATGTGTACATTGTTAAGACTTTATTTTAGAACTTTTAAAACTTACATTGAAGTAGAAAGAATAGTATAATGAATCCCATGTGCCCAAACATAGATTTAATTAGTGTCTTCTTCTTAAAACTGAAATAAACTTGAATACTTTTTTTTAAAAAGATTTATTTATTTATGCATACAAGCTGGGGTATAGGCCAGAGGTGTGGGATGGTGAGAAGATTCACAGAGACGGAGTGGGGAGCAGAACAGGCAGATCGGCTGAAGTATGCTGCCAAGGAGAGCAGTGGATGAGGCAGGACAAGTAGGCCAGAGGTTGGGGGGTGGTGAGAGGATTCACCAGAGACAGAGAGGGGAGCAAAACAGGCAGATCAACTGAAATACACTGCTGAGGGGCGCAGCGGTTGAAACAAGAGAAGTGTGCTGCGCCATGTGGGAATCTCCCTGGTCAGGTATTGAACTTGTGCCACAGTGGCTCTGCATAGCTTCATAGTGCTGCGCTTAACCTGTTGCACCACCAAGAAGGCACTTGAATACTTTTTTAAAATGTAATGCTCTAAAAATTTTGGATCTTTATGTTAAGAACAAACTCAGTGAGACTTCATACAATGCTTACATTATGTTCCAAACAAAATATTTAAGATTGATCTTCATATTTCTTCTTTGTTCAGCATTTTGATATAAAGAAATTTGTCCTTAGTTGATGGGCAAGTCTTTTATTTAGTATTTCTAGGCTCTTTTACTTGAAACTGGAAATATCATTTAAAAAAGGAGCAAACATAAGGACACCAGCCCATATTGCAGAAAACAGGAAAACAACTATTTTGGGATATACCTCTCAGAGGTGAAATGGTGTTAATCTTTTGTACATCCTTTTTAAAACTTATTTGTGTGTAGATTTTAAGAGCCATTTTGGAAATTGATAAGGGAAGTAAGCCACTGTCTTGTGTATTTCTTTCAAAGTTATTACTTCAATTACTGGGATATAATAAAATATAATGAAAGATATATCTGTTGGTAAGAGCTAATATGCTTATGACTTATGACATTCAAAGCAGTTTACTACTTTCTGATTTACTATTGTTAGCGATTGAAGAGGATTCATTCATTTTTTTCTTGGACTAGAGTCAGGCAAGTATGAAAGATGCTAATTTCCAATGTAGAGTCTATAGCAAAAAAATCCATTATTCATATTGAGAAATTATTCTGTAATGAGCAGACTAATAGGTGTAACAAATAATGATTAATGTCATTTTAATAAACAACACAAAATATAGACCTAAATCTCTATTTAAAAGCTGATGTTTTCTTGTTTGAATCTAATGAAATGATTAAGGCATGAAGAAGTTAATACGTTACATTAAATAAAATGTGCTTTTCTTGGTTATGTAACTTTGTTAAACGTCTCTGATCCAAAAGATTCCATAGAAGTGGGCAGTCTTTAAATCTCTTAGAATAACTAGCCAGACTGACTAGTAAAGTGATACAGAATAACCCAAGTGATACATTACTTAAATGCTCTTATCCTGTAACTAATCTACAATATTTTTTCTGAGTTATTTTTCTTTCTGCTTTAGGAAATATCTAATGAAGTGACCTTGCATATTAGATTCTTAGGTATTCAAGATTTCCAAAAATAGACAGAATGTGTATTGTGTACACAAGAATACCAAGCAGTTTTCTAGCAAAACAAGTATAACCCCACAAAACAAAAGATCACAGAATATACATGTTTGTTTCAGTGATATTTGTAAAAGATTTTGTTATGAATTTAATGCAATAGCAATATAAACATTATTTGTAATAATTTTTTCTGTGCTTTTAGATAACTTACTCTTTGAATCAAAGGATTTTTTTTTGATTTTTTGTTAATATTAGATATAGCATTAATAAAAGCACTATTAATTTTAAAACTTTTTAAAAATTTGACTGCTACTTTGTTTATATTATAAAAGTTTAAAAACAAGCTGTTTTCAAAGTGAGAAAAACAATATTTGTTTACTTACACTCTAATGAAGTAACTCCCCAAAACAACTTGAAGTTCTAATTTGAGGAACAGCCATGTAAAGGAAAAGATTTATCCCAGAATTGACCTGTATTTTACAATTTCTGCTTGCATGCAGCTAAGCTTTTGGTCCGGAGCTGGAACCTCAAGCCCCCATAGCGAGCACTTAGTACCTCAACTTCAGTCTTACTTAACTATGCTGTATTTTGCTTCTTTACCATGACCAGTTCTGCATAGTCAACAAAAAGGAACAATCACAGTGCTAGAGAGAACTTAAAAAAATGAAAAAGCTTTGATAAAGTTACTTATGCTTCCAGATGATAGAAATACATATAATTCCAGTAAAAGCATAATTAGGTTATTTTAGAAACAGAATTTTTAAATTGGAACAAACTTTGGGGGTTATGTAGTTAACCCTCCAGCCTCCTTTCCCTGATTAAAACAAGAAAACTGGGGTTAAATGACTTGCACAGTGACATATTAATTATCAAAGCTGGGGCTGTTGAATCCCAGGCTCTTCTGAACTCAGCCAGTGTCATATCATAGCTTGTAAAACTTTTTGTATCAACCAACAACCCAAATGTGCTGCCTTTGGTAGTCAGAATGCTTGTTTTTTGTATACAGTTGAGCTCCATTTTTTTTTTTTTTAACGTTCTGGTTTCTTAAAAAAGCAATTTAAAGTTTTCTAATTCTGCACTTGGTGTGACTAGGTGTCTTGTTTTTTATTATTTCAAGCAGCTTTTGGTGTATAGATCTTTATTTAATGGCTTCATTTTAGAATGACATAGAAATAAAAATTTAAAATATGTTCCAAACCATAACTAGGTTCTAAATTGAGAGAACACCACACTAGCTAATTTTTTTAAAAACAAAACTTTTTATCATTTATATTTCTCCTTCCTGTGTGTTACTGATGTATGTCATTATCAATGCATTTGTGTAAATAATTCTCAGACCTGGCATGTACCTTTTTATCTTTGATGAGAGTAATGTTGATTCTAACCATTCTAGAGATCAAAACCCATCAAATTGTTAATTTTTAAAATTGAAGTATTTGTTCCTGTGGGTCATTCTCCTGTGGAACAAAAGTAAAAGCCTGGCAACTAATATAGACAGGACAAGCTGAGACTTGCCCAGCTGGGTTTTAAAGGTGTTGCAGCAAGCTTAAGTAAGAGAAGCAACAGAATGAGAATGTGAAGGGACTGCCCTTTATTCCATAGCAACTAGAAGCAAAGCCAGCAGCCATGCTATTATATGACTTCTTATTTTTTTAATCTAAGTTTTTGGAAAGCTATGTTGTTTACTGATTAGGAATAACAGACTGTAATAGAAATAATTACCAAGATTCTGTTTGTATGTGTGTATGTTTTTAGAATTGAAATAAATCTATAAGGTCTGTCTTGATTTTTGTTTTGGTATCTAGTTTTGAGATGAAGATGCACAATTTGAGCACTAACCCTGTTGATTATTTGAAACAATCCATCTAAGAGAGACTGAGGAAATGACAAATAACTGAACTTTCTGGTGGTAACCTGATGTTCTTACCAGCCTCATTTGTGCTATCAAATCTGAAAGGATACATTTATATAAAACAGGAGTAGCTTTCCTGCAGGGAAAGTCATTTGTCATTTGCTCTTAACAAGGTAAATCCCCATGGATAAACCTTTCTTGTAAAACTATCCCCTTTGGATTTATTCTCACCTTCAGTAAAAAAGGAGATACGGTAAACAAAGGTATGATGAAATATTAGTTAGCTCTTGCATTTTTGACTATAAGTTCCTCATTCTTAGTCTTTTATGATTTTTTAAAAATTCTGCTGTTTCATATAAACTAAGAAAACAATGCACTAAATTTATTTTGATTTCTGTTAATTGAAGAAAAATCTGTTAATTAAAGAAAAAGGTTTTATTGAGGTACAAGAGATCTAAATCATTTATTTTTCAACTTAACTATGTTCCTGATCTACCAACATACCTACTTGCCTGTTACATTTAATGGAAAATACAAATATTTTCCATTAAGAAGAGAGAGCTAAATACTTGAAAGTCTTAAACTTAGATTTGAATATAAGTGTTTCTTACTAGAGTAACTAAAGGCTCGATTGCTGTATTTGTTGGGTATAAGGAGGAAAATATCTAAAAATTGGAATGTAGTCTTAATATCTTGTGATTTTATAATCTGGATAAATTTTTACTAAAACTGTTTCTAAAATCGGATTAGTAGCACAGCCTAAAAATAAGGTACTTTAGATGTTTTCAAATAGCTCATAGTTTTATGTTTCTCTGGGTCAAAATTCAAGGATTTCTAATTGCCTATTCATCAGCGTCATTTAAGAAATATTTATTGACTGCCACAAAACCACCACAGATTTCACTGCTAGGAAGCTTACAGTGTAATATACATTTTCAAGCTTTTATTTCACCACTCCGCTCTGTCACTTGTCTTTGTTTTGGCCAACCTGGCTTACAGTATTGTGTAACTGGTTTAAGACTATGAACTTCAGAATGAATAACCCTGGATTTGAATTTCAGCTTTGCTACTGACTTAAGCTTAGGCAAATTACTTAAACTTTAAAACAGGATTAATAAAATCTATCTTAAAATACTATTTCAAAGATTACATTATATGACACAGATAAACAGCACTGTTTCTGACATATAAGTAAATGGAAGTTGCTATTGCTACTCTTTATATGGTCCCTTAAATTCTCCCTTGTCGTTTCTTTCCTCTGTACCTTGGTTCTCATTCTTTATTCTACATATAATGTGTTTCCCACATTTTATCTCTCCTATGGCTAGACTTTGATAGAGTTGGTCCCTAACTTAGTGAATATACTTCTGATGAATTTCTTATTAACCTTGCTACTGATTGGGAATAGTGTTTTGTGTTTTTGTTTGTATGTGTTAGCTCTTTCCAAATTGTTTGTAAGCTTCCTGAAGGCAGATTACACAATTGATAATTTGAATTCAGCACAAAACCCAATGTCCTTTCATAGTAGAATCAATCAATGAATAGTTATTGATTAAGGTTCATACTGTTTATGTCTCACCAAATTATAGAAAACATATTTAACTATTTTACAATTTTGTGTAGCCTGATTTTATTATAACCATTAGAGCAATGCAACTCTATTATTCTAAATGAATCTATTTACATTCCTTTTTCTAAAAATGTTTTTAATGGCATTAATTCATGGTATATGGATTTCTTCAAATGTCACATCATGTAGCAGTTAGTAGATTTGGTTTGACTTTAGTCAGCTAGTCAAGGCCTTTTTTTCCTCTTTTCCATTTTTTTCTTTTTGTTTATCCTTTTACTTTTTCAAATGATATTTTGTATACACATACAGCACTCTCAGGCACACGCACATGCTTGTGTATGCAATTCTGTACTTGCTTGGGATTTTCTTATTTTCTTAATAGACTAATTTCTTAGTTTCAGAAGTAGGAGAGTACCTTTTAGGATCTAGTACCTTTTCTCTAGTTTCTCACTGTAGCAGGATGTGGGAATTCCTAGTGCTGCTTTCTATGAGAGTGACATGGGACAGGTGTGACATTACGAGAACTTTACTTTTGGGGGGTTACTTTGAGTACCCCATACCTCTTAAATTTCTCCTTATGCTGCCTAACTTCCCTGTTCTTTCTGGGATGTCAAAAGTGTATATTCAGAGCTTGAGTTCCACAGTTACCTCAAGGCAACCGAATGCAGTTATTACAGAATGCAGAATGCAGTTACTACAGTAGTCATATGTGGTTGCATCTGTGATAGTCAACTGAGGGTTCACTGTGGAAAGGTAGAGTTATCTGCTTTTAAGTTTAAAAATCCTTTGTATTTCTATATGACATCTTCATTCATAAATCAGTCCAGCTTCTTTTAATCAATGTGTTTTCATCCTGTACCATCTTTTGAAGTGGCGAGTTGAATGAATTTACTATCAGTTGTGAAATCATCTTAATCTCTCTCCAGATTCATATTCCCTTAAATTTTAGGATCAGTTTTCATACACAAATTCAATTTCACTTTCTGTATTCATTCATTTATTGAACACATGTTGGCACATTATATGGGACAAGTAGTGAACAAAACTCCCTTGAGGAGTTTATTTTCAAATGGTTGGTGATTAGGGGCAGAGAAAACACATGAGTAGTATTGTAGATGTACACAAATATTGTAAAGAAAAATAATAAGAGATTGTAAATAATGTGGGTCGTGGAGGTTGCAATTTTAAATAGGATTATTAGGGGGCTCTTACAGAGAAGGTGACATTAGAACGAATTCTGACCGAGGTAAGTTTTGTTTATTTCTTCAAATGTGTCTTTAAATATTTATAGTACTGATGCTTTGATTGATGCTAGCCTTCTTTCTATACTGAAGAGTCCCTAATTGTTTGAATCTGTCCTTACATAGTACCTTCCTCCTGCTTTTCTTTTTGCCACCTGTTTCTATGCCTTTTTCTGAATATACAGCCTTTTAATTTAATATATTTGAGGTTACTTAAGCTATGCTTTTCTATTAAGAAATAGAATAAGATCCTCTTTCAAAACATTTTTAGGGGGTGAGAGAGGATAAGGGATGTTAACTATTACTAAAATATATCCTAAAAATAAGAAGGAATCAGCCTGACTGCTTGTTTGGTTTTTTACCCTCAGTTTGCTTATATGGCTAATTTAAACTGGAGAAAGAGTCTGCATATGATGGCATCTGTGAGCAAATGCTTTTTAGGGTCTTGGAAGAAGTAAAACTAGAGTGTCATTGTTTATATAATTTAAATATAATTATATAGTCATATTTAATCATGGATTTATGAACTGAATTTATTTTGTATATGCAAAAAGAAATAAATGAGAAATTATGTAGATAAATAAAAGTTACTAATGGAGGGAGATTGTCCTGAATTCTGTTATTTTGACAAATAGAGTGTCATGCTGGTATTTTTAGAATGAGATTTTCAGTATACTTATGTCAAAATTATATTTTCCATTTCATTTCAGTGTTAAATATTCAGCATTATATGCTTGTCATCCATTATAAAATGTAAAGTTTAACAGTATTTTAGGCTATTATACTGTATTGGAATACTTTAAAAAATTTTTTTTTTAACATATTTAAGGAAGTAGAAATTGCTATGAAATTTAAACAAAAACAACCTTTCTCTCAATTTAAATAATTATATGTACAACATTTATTTCTCTCTTTTAAAAGCCTGGTTAAATACCCAAGCAAATTATACTTGAAGTGAGTCAGATCTGTCCACATTTTAGCAATCTGTAGGCCAGAGTTTATTGAAATTGAATAGCTGATATTTCTGCCATTAAAATATAAAAAAATCAAGGAAGCCAGATTTAGTATCATCATTTTCTTATACCACCACCTTGTTTATGAAAAAAATAATGTGAGTTATAGAAGACTTGGAGAGCAGAAAGTCTGTTCTCAAAATACCCACCCCCCCCCAACTTTTTTATTGAGGAAAAATTTAAACATTTATGAAAATAGAGCTCTATGATGAAATAATGAAGTGGGTTCCCATGTGTCCTTCACCCTGTTTTAATAGTTTCCAGCAGGTGCTTAATCTCGTTTCTTCTGTACCCAATCCTACTCCCCACCTACCCTATTGTTATTTTCCTCACATTTTACTTGTGGAAAAGACCCAACACACTGAGAGCTTCATGCTCTCAGATTGCCAGCCCATTGCTCTATTTTGCCATATTGTGTGATATTCCTTATGGATGGATTTAAAAAAAAAAATCAAAATACTAAAGGCTAGTTTCCAGACAAGTATCGTTTAAGATTTTGAATTGTAAACTTTAATATTTATAGCTCAGATTTTAAGTTGAAATTTAATCTTTCAAAATTAGTATAGCCTCCACAAAGACAACTTACTAATGATCTATGAGAAAGTAATATTTATTTCCTATTAAGAAGGTTTCTCTTACGCTTTCTAAAGATTTTCTTTCACAGACATTTGGGCCATATTCATCTGTCAGTTTTTAGCAATGACAGTACATGTTTCCAGAGTGAAATTGCCCCTTGGATTTATAGAACATACTTCAAGATGCTTTTTTCAGTATACACAGTTGGATTTTAAAAAATCATTTGATTCAGTGCCTTTTTTCAAGTTATTTAATGTATAAAAATTATATATAGTAGTTGTTAAAAAGTTGAAGTAGTTTTTAATTTAAGATGTTTTAAAATGTGTTTTTAACTGATATTACACTTCTAATCAAATGTTTGTGTCACATTCCTTTTATACATTTTAATATTAAAATTCTCTTCTTTTTACATCAGCATTCCTTTGGTCTTTTTAAATTTTTTTTAAGATTTATTTATTTATGCATGCAAGAGCTGGGTTGTAGACCTGAGGTGTGGGGGCCGCTGAGGCGTGGGGGGGGTGTGGGGGAGTGGGGAGGGTGGAGGGTGAGAGGATTCACCAGAGACAGAGTGGGGAGCAGAACAGGCAGATTGACTAAAATACACTGCTGAGGGGCACAGCCTAGCGAGATGGTCTCCTGCACCATGTGGGAAGCTTCCTGGCCAGGGATCAAACTCATGCTGCAGTTGCTGTTGAAGCTTCATAGTGCTGAGATTTAACCCCTTGCGCCACCAGGGAGGTCCCAACATTCTTTTGGTCTTGGCTAAACAACTTACAGAAATATTTGGAGAAATGAATTTCTGTCAGGAGGAAGGAGAAATGTTGTGTTAATGATTCTCTTTATAATTGGTAAGATATGACTACAAAAGCAAATTCTAACCTGTAATTGGTTATTAACTCTAATTAATGTGATATATCAAAGAACCTCTGAATTCCTAACAAAGAAATTATGAAATTTACATAAATTCAGAATTTAGTTATATTCACAACATTTATTGTAGTCCTTAGATTTTTTTTAAAGAGGTTGGGTATGTGGAAATGAAGCAAATAGGGTAAGGTACTACAAGTCCAAGAAAACTGTAATTAGCAAAATAAAAAAAAATTCATGGGTGAGAATGTTTTTCTCTATAGCTGTATAATCCTATGGTTTCTTTTAAGAATGCCAACTTTACAATTATTGCAGCTTTGTAACTTTGAAGACACAAGAATGTAAGGAAACCAAAAGTCTTTTCTAATGATACTTAAAATATGGGATATCCATCTCCATTGAAATTATTTCATTATTTTTGCCCAGTTGCCTTAAGGTAATAGTGCCAGACTGGATCCTAAGTATTAATGTAGCCAATTTAAAGCTTTGATTCTTTTAACTTAGATTCTTCCAGCTTTCTTTAATACACTTCACTGGTAATTGACCAAGTATTAAATAACTGCTGTAGAAGTTAAAGAGTTTGCCTAACACATGTCTTGTGAATGGTATGCTCTTAAGTAGAATCTGACTTTAATAACTTTATTGACTGTCATGGTGTGTATATGTAGTATGTGTTTAAATGTTTTGTTCTCTTTTGGAAAACAAAATTTTTAAGCAGGTTTTCATATACTAGAGCCTCAACTTTAGAAGTTATATTTTTCTTTATCCTGGGGTGCATCCTTGGGAAGTAGTCAGATTGCTTCTTTGTATAGTTAGGTTGAGTCTTCAGTTACTAATCACTTGGTTTTTACATCATAAATACTACTGACATCACTGCATCTTTTAAGAATATTTCTAAGTTACTGCATCTTTTATGAAATAGCATAGATCAAAGAAAATAACGAATGAATGTAAAGTTTTCGCATTTGTTTTCACCTCATCTATAAAATGGATTCTCATTTTTATTTCTGTGAATTATTTTTGAAATTATTCTTTTAAAAACGTTCTTATCCCTCATATCGTTCTTTCTCTTTCTCCTGGTTCTCCTTCTCTTGTTCTGTTCTGCTGGGATTAGCTTTACTTACAGGCTGTTTTAGTTCTAAACCTTAGCCAAACCATTCTCTGCCTGCCTCAATTTGAGTTCTTTGGTCAGATGTTGCCCTTGCCACTTTCGGCCTGCTTCAGTTCTCCTTTATCCTCTTTCTGTTTTGGACAGTTGTTCTGCATTCCGCTGATGTTTCTTGGTACTTTTACAAATGGTTATTTTTCTTTAATTTTTGTTCTTCTTTCTGTGGTAGGTAGTGAGAGGAAGAAATAAAAACCATTGAAGAACAGATATTCATAGATTTTTCAAAAAAGAATAAGGCAGTTAACATAATATTTAAAAAGTACTTCCAGTGCAGAGTAGTTATATAGAAGTACTAAGTGTTGTCCTGTATTTAAAGAAAATGTTGCCTGATTTTATTTTTAATTTTAACTTTCAAAAGTTGCATACAACTTTCAGAGCCAAAATATCCTTGGAAAGTTCTGGTTAAATTTTCAGAGTTAAGATGATTTGGTAAAACCTTATTTTTATTACCCTGTATGGTCTTTGGTATTTTGTGGTATTCAACTCCATCTTAATCTTGAAATAATTTATGAAAAAGGTGTATCTTTTTACTTTGACAAGTAAATCAAAGTCAGTACAATTTCTCCATTGAAAATAGAAGTCCTCTCTTATCCTCTGCCCACTTTAGAATTCTTTTTCACACAACTTCTTAGCAGTATTTTATTGATAGACTCCATCTACTCATTGACATTCAAGTAATGCTTTCCAAGTGTAGTCAATGTGATACTTTATTGAGTGTTACTCTTTAAAGTTATGGGACATACATATAATAGGATAGAGTAGATATTAGAGTATAAAATCATTAATGGAATGAAAAGTAAAAAATCATGTTTTATTCTAAAATCAAATTAGAATTTCTTCACCATCTTAGTGGTGTTTGTGGGGTGGGTGAGGAAGATTTCTTTTTTTCAATTTTGCTAACTTGATGACTTCTAGGTTCCTAAGTTTAATTTATTTTTCTGTTACTGAAATTTATATCTGTACTCTAGCTTTTTAAAAAATCATAGTTGAAGATATTTAATACTGCCTTTGTTCCCCCTGAAATTTTCTCAACTCACTTACCCATTTTAATCTTTTCGGGGGCTATCTGGAACTAGAAACTTGAGGATGGTAGGTGGTATAATTGAAATGTAGATCATAATCTGTCCTTTGTTTGTTTTACCAAATTAGTTAGGGATTCTGAGGATACATTTTGAATATTTGTGTATGTTTAGCATTTTGTCCCTTTGTTAGAAATCTCTCAGTGTGACTTGTTTTTAATAGGATGTGTCTTGAATTGTGGGCCAATCACTCTTGAAAAGTATTAAGCCCTTTAAACACACTGGTCAGACCCATAGAGGGAAGCCTACAGGTTTATTAGCACTCCTTAGCCTGAAAGCACAGCATACCCTTCTAGGTTGCACAGCAACAGACTCCTAGCAACCATAATAGATTGAATTTCTAAGAGTGACCAAGCCGGATGTAATAATAAAGCAAGAGGTACAAACAGTTGTCATGGTTTTCTTTTCAGTGTAAGCTAGTTTGATTTAAGCTTAGCCTTTCAAAAATGGTCAAAGTTCTTATAATACCACTGCTGTTTGTACATAGGACTTCTGGTATTAAAACAGCAATAATAGTACCAAGTTTAAAAAGTTACTGGTTGAAGAAATAGTGTGCTTTTGAAATAAAGCAAAACAAAAAGGTAAAAAGATTAGCGTGTAGAAGTTTTCAGAAAGTATTATTTTAGTTTTTATCATAAATTTAAAATTGAATTGTAGCAAAGTAATCATGAAGTATATGCTTTTTTTTAAATAAAAATCATTATTTGTGTTTTGTTACATTGATAATATTACATAATATTGATAATTTAATAAATCTTTACATATTATCAAGAAAATAGCATTTGCACTATATATAAAGAATGTTTTGAAATTATGAACTAATGGCTAATGGAATAGAATTTATTAAAGAAGGACAAACTAGTAAGATATGCAATACTCCACAGTGATAATAAGTCTCTGATATTCCTGAAGGTATAATTCTGTGCTGCAACTTTGTCAACATTTCTCCTGTGTCCTTTCATCTGTATTTGCTTACATAGCCAAGAAAAAGAGATTAATGTAGATACATTCCCAACCTTGAAACAGAATGCCTCCATCAAGAGAAACAGATCCTCATGTAGCTGCTGGAACTGGGAGTAGAACTACAGCCTTTGACAGCAATAAGCTGTAAATATGCACACATGCTAATACCCTTGATTCGCTCATCTTTTGTGTCAGCATTTGGAAAAGATTGTTAAAGTGGCAGTTATAGTAAAGACTGGCAATTACAGTAAAGAGCAGAAATTAGGTATTTGTGACCTATTATATTTCATTAAAAGACTTCCTTATTAAAATAGCACTGCTTACTCTGATTACTTGACAGCTGCCCTAAACAGATTAGAAAATACACAGCTTTAGCGAAAGGTAAAATCAACCTCTTGAGCAAGCAGATGGCATAGAACAAGTACATGGCACAGCATAAACTATTTTTTTAAACAATAAACTTGCTTTAGGTAGAGATATTTATCAGTGATTAAGTGGCATGCTCTTTTGCATTTCTATAATAGTAAGTTACCCAGAGTGGCATTTTCTTATTGAGATATTTTAATACAGCCACCTAATATGCTAGCTTTCTGTTAGAGGATTTTATTATGTGGTATCATAGATCCAGGGATCAATGTGTTATCATCATACAAGACATGTTCCTGGTAACTGATGAATTATTACACCAATTCAACATAAATACTATCTTTACAAGGCAGATCTCAAAACTTTTGAAAGTTTTATTGCTGCATGATTCAGTTCTGGACTGCTTTTAATGTTCTTTACCTCTTAGTAATTCAGTAGAGCCATGGTGTATTTAATTTTTGCGTTTAGGCATCACTTTCATGACATTGAATTGTTTGCTTTTCTAGAGAAAAGTTATGCTGTTTTCTGAAGTTTTACTGCTGTGTGCTTTGTCCCATCTAGATTTTACTTAATGACTCTATAGCACTTTGTGGGACAGTCCTGCATGTCAGTTATTATGAATTGTAGTTTAGCAGTTAAATATCTGACCTACTACACATTTTAACAATTCATGACTTTTTCCCTATCTTCTACATCATGAAGTACGGATATGCATAGTAGTTCAGTCTATGAGTATGAAATTGGAGCTTACTCTTGAAGACACAAACACAGGCTCAGTATGATAGATTTGTGGGAAGATTACCTCCCTCAACTAGTCTTGAATATAGATTTTTGTCACAATATTAAGAGAAGGCTGTTACAGTGCTTGCATGAAACTAAAATTTCCTTGAAGACCTAAACTATGCTATGTGAGACACTTCTAATTCCATATACACAAATATCCATGTCTTTAGCTTAACAAAGTAAAAATATACACTGCATGAGGTCTACCAGCTTGTAAAATTGTTAGGAGAAAATGTGAGTTCTAGTCTTTTGAATAAAATCAGCCTGAATTCAGATTATGGCTTTGTCATTTGATAGATAATTGTCCTTAAATTCCTTAACTCTGATTTATTTTTTGTAAATATGGGGTTATTACCTATTCAAAGAGGCTATAAAATGAAGATGCAGTGAAAGATAAAATTGAGGTAAGTGTATAGAGAACTTACTTGCATGGCAGTCTAGCATTAGCAAATTCTGGTATTGTCATTCTCATCTTTCTATCTTAACTCCTTGTGGTAGGATGAGATGTGGTTTTACAGGAGAGGGTGGCAGTTCAGAATAGTAACATGAGTTTATAATCAGAAACAGTTCTTTTCAAAGAGCGATACTAAGTACTATGTATTTGATTTTTCAATATTGGTCCAGTGGGTAGGAATTCTTTAAAGTTTTATGATGTGATCTCTCCTGATCATAGATTCAAATCTTGGGAGAGATTATTTAGTGATTATAAAAGAAAAAAGCAAAAATAAAAGGATGATATGAGGATAATCTACTTTATAAAGCAGGTTGCAGATTTTAAAAAAGGTTACAAAAACAGTGCTTGCTAGGAAAAATATGCACTAACAGCTGATTTGCTTTTTGTCTTAAGAAAGGGTAAAGTTAAAAGAATAAGGTAATTTAGTAAGCTTGTACAGTGAACCTTATATCATTTAAACATTTACCCTCTCCCCAGATTTTTCTTTCACCTAAAAAATTATAAGAACAGAGATGAATAAATTACCCAGTCTTGTTGGTAGCATCTTACATTGGTAATACAAGGAAATGGAAAATTAATATCAGTAGCTTAAGTTAAGAAGGCAACAGAGTCCTATAAAAATCTGATGACCTTTGATGCTTTTAGGCCTACACCTTAAGAAATGTTGAGTGTCCATCATTGATTTACAAAATATGTTTTAAATTTTAATAATAATCTGTTTTTGCTAAAAGGGCCACAAAGGAATTTAATTTGATGAGAAGATGATTTTTGTAAGAATAGAAGTTGTTTAAAGTACAATGGTTTGAACTAGCTAGTGCTGTTAAACTGCTAGTCAGTGACTATCCTGTTTTAGTTCTTTGACGAAGGTAATTTCAGTCTAATCTTAGGGAAAGGAAGAGGTATCTAACACAGGCTTAACATTGCCTTGATATTATCAGAGTGAGACTACTACTACTAAGGTGATAAATAGAGCCCAGGGAAAGTAGCATTCAGTGTTCCATAGATAGTCTTTCAGATAAAACACTGTTACTTATCTGCCAATTTTAAATTACTGAATTGTTTCTTGAGTACAGTTTATGTGCTTATATTGTTAATCTGTTTAATGACATGAGTTTAAATAATTAAATATTGCCAAAAACTTTAAATTGGGAAGTTTTAAATTTCATGGTTTAATGAAATACAGTTCTATTCTAATCTAAATCATTGCTTTACAGCAATGAATAACTGACTTATCATTTTGTATATATGGTACAGTTGTCTACTTAAAAATGAAATTTTTACTTAATAGTTGCTTTTTTTCCCCTTGATAATTCTTAGCACTGTGAATCAAATGGGGGAAAATATATATGTATACACACTCATATGCATATATATGTAAACATACACACATAAAATAGCTTAAATGTTTCAACATAAAGTTATAATTCTTCATATTGAGATGATTGTTAGGTAAGAAAATCAAAACTATCAAGTTAGTCCAAACTGTCACAATTCATAGTCTTTTCACACCAAAGTCTATATGCAAACTATGTACTGTATATAAATACTGCTCAAAGCATAAATGGTCACCAGTCTATGAGGCCCTGTATGAGCCTACATTTTCTTCATACACCTCAATCAAAATAGCATATTAAGTATATAAGTAGATGTGTCAGTTGTCTTAAGCACTAAAGAAGTTTATAAAAATATCAAAGCCATTCTCATTAAATCATTTCTGTTTTGGAAAATTTAGATATATGTTATAGTGGAAATTTGTGTTGGTATGCCATGGTTTTGTTATTTCATATTTATGTTAACATTTATTATCACTTCTTATTTTCTAATAATTATGGATAGATATAACTAATGATGAACTGAAGATTGTTCTTACTACCTTGAAAAGGCCAGTGTTGTTCATCCCCTTTAAACTCAGTGCTCAGATATCACATTGCTAGCTTGGAATCAGAAATGTTGGAAGTATTTATACCATGGAAATGATGAGAAACTACAAATCTGGCTTTTTTTTCCCCTTTGATGAGGGATGTGAAGGGGGAGTAAGAACTTGCTGTTAAACATTTGCCGTACATGACTGGATGTAATATACATAAACAGATTTTCTTTGGGGTCCTCAAAAGTTTTGAGATCTAAATGGGTTTCAGGACCCAATATTCTGCTTATTATAAAATAATTGCTGCTATTTACTATGCAAAACTTATCAAAATTTTTACTAATATATGATCAGGATATATATTCAGCCATATGCTTTGTCTTTAGAGCCACTGTAGGTCTCTCCAGTAGTGCCTTTTGGCCAGATTAACTCTATAAAGTGATTTGAAGTCAAAAGGTATGTCATATCTTGTATGGTTCACCCCATGCTAAAGACATCGGTTAATAACTTGTTGACTGATTAGACACTATCAGTATCATGGGATATAGAAAACTGTGGGAAAAAAAAAAATAATGCTGTGTTTGAGTAGTTAGGAAACCTTTCAGGTAGAACTAAGTCATGAGATGAATCATGAAGGTTGTTTGAAAGGTGTATTGCTTGTAAGGAAGGAATTAAGCATATGATAGAGGTAGAGGTGGATATGATTTTGGTGTGAAGATTTTGAAGTGTGTTGGGGAAAAATGAACCAGATGGAGAGGAAATGAGAATCAGGCTAAGGATTTGGAACTTGACCAATAGAGCATAGCCAACCAGTGTATATTTTTTAATGTGGATCAGATGTGAAGATGAAAGTGATCCTTTAGGGAGATTAAGCTGGCAGATCTTTGTAGATTAGCTCAGAGTGGGTCTGAAGTCCACTAAACCACTCTTAATCATCTGAAAGGAAGCATGGAATAAAGCATGTAGAATTCTAATTCATAAGATCTTGGTTAGACTCCTTTTTCTGCTAATCTGTTACTTTCAATTCATGGGTAATATTGTAGCTAACTAGCCAATGGGGTTTATAAGTATCACACAGGTGTGAAAGGAGCCTAGCATAGATTAGATACCAGTTATTGTGCTATGACCCTTAGTGAGATATTTTATAACCACTACTATTGGTGTTATAATAATCATTATTTGGTTGGCTATAAAAAGTGGAGCTTGGGAACCACCAGTGGAAATAGGATCTGGAAATCAGGCCCATTCTTAATTCGAATGGCTGTAAGAAAACCTAGAGAAGCTCACTCATTATGTTTCTACATATTTAAATGTTGCAAGTCATCTGTTAAGTAAAATATGCTCACACCTCCTTATTTGACAAATATATAATGAGATGAGTGACTTGAGACTTCTCAGATTTTTCAAGAGTTCTGTTCTAGAAAATAGTTGGCAAAGCGAGAACTTGACCTCTGTCACCTTGCTCCGGTCCTGCAGTAGGCCTTCTTTTCCCCATATTTTAGGTTCTTTGACATAAAACACCCACACACGTACTTTCCCGGCAACCTTGCTCCATTCCTTGTTACCCCTTGGACCTTTTAGAGGTTGGTGTACCTATATCATTACCTGCCCAGCAGGTTCAGGACCTGCAAGGGGATTTTGGTCTAGGGAGTCTCCTGAGATAGAGTCCAGAAGAGTCAGAGAGCATGGCATTAGGATGTGCAGGTTAATCATTTCATGATGAAGTATCTGGCAAAAGGGCCAAAGCAGATTTTCTAAAGGGCAAGGGCCAGACCCTTCTGCCTGGGTCTCGGTGGTACTGGAAGGTATCATTTGACATGGGTAACAAATCAGCAGTACTTGTTTATTACTATTAGTTGTGGAGTGTGAGTGCATGAATGAGAAAAAAGGTGAATCATTACTGGGCTCCAGGGGTATTATAAAGCCACTGAGAAAGGACGGTGTTTGATAGCAGATGCAGTGGAATCTGATTATGTTTTGCTCACCATTGTATCCTATAGCACCAAGTCAACTTCTAGCATGTTTCCAAGTATGTAGTAGTGAATAAATATTGAAGGGCAAGATGAAGATACTATGATAAGCTGTGCCAGAGATGAGAAGAAAGTGATTGTAGAATAGAGAAAAATTCAAAAAAAACAAATTGCTGTGGGGTAGCTTTGAAGGAGGGAGCATTGCCTGTGATTGGCAGAGTAGTGTGTAAGTTATTAGTAAGGGGGACCATATATATTTAGTATTTTAGTGTGTGATAGTTAACATAGTCACAATTCTTATGTGAATAATTGAATATTATATGCGATCAGGCTTTAAGAAATGAATTGGATTTTAAGGTTAAAGTGAGAAGCAGCAATACAAATCTGTATCCTCAGTTAACTGGTATTGTAGCTTAGAATCTTATAATAGTGCAAAATGAAGAGGTCCTGAGCAATTGTGTTGACAAAACAACAGAAAGATGTGTTTAAAGGGGATATTTTACTTGTAACCTGTTTGGAGAGGAGGAGAGGACATGCAATGGTAGATTAGCTTGAATTTTCTATCTTGATATTAAATTAGATATAGGAGAGGGTAGGGAAGGTAGTTGGATCAAAGAATTACATTTAAGGAATTGGTAGGATTATCTTAGAAACATTTGCTCAAAGTTGCTACGAAGTACTGTATAGCTACTTATATTATACGTACAAAAACACCTCAACACAGAATAGCCTGTATTTTTTTTAATGACAGTACAGTAACAGGAAAATCTGATAATGGAGTTAAAATTACCAAGTCCTTTTTGAGAGCTTCAATGTGTTAATTAGTGTAGATTATTGCATTTTTGCTATATCTGACTTGTAATCACCTAAATACACAGCAAACACCTGTGATTATTTTAGTGACGCTTGTCTTGTCTTGTTCAAGTAACCCCAAATATGTGTATTTAGACCGCCCCTGTTCATGTATACTCAGCTGTACCTGTTTGCTTTGTTATTTTTCTAAGTTTAATGGACCAACATAAAAATTTATGGCAAATGTTACTTAATGTCATCTTCAAGGGAAAAAAGAAAAGTAAATCATGCTAAGCAGCTATGAAGCTACTTATAGTTGACTAAATGATCAAATGTGCTCTGTACTAAATTGATCAAAAAATATATGAACGTGCATAGTGAATACACTTAATTACATGTTTTATATCAGTGTTACCCTAAATTTACCTTAT
Source organism: Scalopus aquaticus (assembly GCA_004024925.1). Lineage (NCBI taxonomy): Eukaryota > Metazoa > Chordata > Mammalia > Eulipotyphla > Talpidae > Scalopus > Scalopus aquaticus. The sequence continues at coordinate 82,597 of PVIJ01002522.1, read as the reverse complement.
TAGCCTATAAAAATCATTAGTTTGAAAGGAACACTGCCTGTTCTCTTCTGAATGAAAGGTTTCTTTTTAAAATGTCAATTAAGTGGAACAATCATTGTATCTGCTTAACTTCACCTACTTTCTGACCCTTCATGCATTGTATTTATCTGTCTATTTTAAAGAAACATTTTTATATAATTATTGTTAAGGAATGAGCAAAGTTAGCCGCTAATCCAGTCTCACCTTTGCTTTTTATATGTAAGAAATTGGCAATCTGTTTTGCAGAATTTAATCTCTTCGTAATTTAAAACCACAGATTCTTCCACAGACTCTTCTCCCCCTCACTTATATTTTTCATGATTATTTGTAAAATGTATTTATTCTTTGAATTCTAATTATTTGAAAAATAGAAGTTCTCCTTATGAAATTGAAAAGGTATTTTTTTCTGGCTAAATAGGAAACTTTGAAAAATACAGATACAGTCATGAAAAGAAATGCTTAAAAAACAATTCAGTTATATAGCAATATTTATCCAAAATACATAATTTAAAATAATTACATAGCGTCTAAATATCAAAAAGTTCATTTTTAATGTTAACCTAATTCTTCTTGCTTTTAATATTTTAGGCCACTTGGTCATTCTGGCATTTTATGGTAGCGAATACATTGAGTTTGGCTCATGGAATGAATATGAGGTAATCAATCACATGTTCTCTATAAATGATGAACTGTATATATACAAAATATAGAGTACTTTAATATGTCAAATATGGGTTTTTTTTTCAGTAGGTTTTTATATGCATAAGATTTTGACATAAGTTTTCTCTTTCTTGATGTTTGGCAATAGGCAATATAGTAAGGAAGTTTCTTTTCTTACTTGTATATGTTTGCTTGTACAGCATTAGACCTTTTCTTCATGTTGTTTTATGGTTACAGTTAAAATTTTTAAATCCTCTTCCTACCCAATTCCCCAACCCACTCCAGGTAGGATTAAAGGCATGCCACCTTCAAAAGTAACAGCAATTTATGAGGAAGAGCCTTGAGGATCCTATAATGTGAACTTTCTAGGCATTATTGGGTAATTTTGAGAACACAAATATGAGACTCTTGTCTTCTCCTAATCCCTTTGAGATATGCCCAGTGTGACCCTGCATTATGTTTGGTTTGGCATTCTAAAATGACAGTCAGCAGAGTGTTTATGCCATATGTATTTCTGTGATTGTTTTAGAGATTATCAAAAATCAAGCCTTTATCAGAGTAAATTCAAATTAAATATAGTAAAATATAACTGCTATCGTTATGAAATCTAGCCAGTGTCATAGTAGCATGTGGTAGGGGATCAGTGGATATTAACTATTTGGTAAAATAATTGGCCAACATACTGCTGATGTCATAATTCTCCGACTCAATAATGGGTTGTTTAGATAGAAGGCGTAGCAGTTTGGTGTAAGAACTTCTTCTACGACAGTACGTTAAAGGAGAGGCCTTCCATTGGCATTGAGAAAGGTGAATAGAGCAGGGGTAGGAGTGGGGAGGGCTATTGGAGGGGCATCAGAGTGACAGTTTTATAGTCTCAGTACATGTGTGCTGTTCATCACTGTTGACCTTTGAGATTATATTTGTACCCAAATTATTTTCTTACCTTTCCACATGGTTGAAATGCAATTGCTATCCCATTCAAGATGATGAAATATTGCTATTTTAACATTTCATCAGTTGTCAACTTCTATGACAAGTGAATGCACAGTCTGCTGGTTAAGAGACTTTAATGTAGACCCAAGAGAAATAAGCTGGAGCTATATCCTCCATTTCAAACCTGTTGCTTAATGAGTCTTCCACAGGGTACGCTAAAAGTCTCCCTGTATCCATTTTGAAAAATTTTACTATGTGTACGAGGTTTCAAAAGAGATACATTGAATAGCTTTGTTTTTTTTTTTAAGATTTATTTATTTATGCATACAAGCTGGGGTGTAGGCCATAGGTGTGGGGGGTGAGCAGATTCACCAGAGACAGAGTGGGGAACCGAACAGGCAGACTGACTGAAGTACATTGCTAAGGGGAGCAGCGGGCGAGGCAGGAGAGGTCTGCCGCACCATGTGGGAATCTCCTTGGCCAGGGATTGAACTCGTGCTGCAGTGGCTCTAGATAGCTTCATAGTGCTGCGCTTAATGTGTTGCACCACCAGGGAGGCCCCTGAAGAGCTTTGGGTCTGAGACCTTGGTAATGAGATTTATAACAAAAAAATTGCTCATTTATACATAGAAGATATAATTTGAGCTATAATAAGCTTTATCATACATAGTATATTTAATAGAATTTAGTACCAACTCAAAAGTTTTCCTAGAAAATTTTCGGCTTTATATTTCTCAAACCACTTGAGTTATCTGTATCAAACAAATTAATCTTTTATTTTTATCCTTATCACTCAGTTTTTATGATGGAGGGTTTTTGATAAAAGACATTATGAAAGCTCATGACACTGTAGAAGAGTTTCCATAGTATGCTTCTTCTCAAAGTACTTGAAAATAATGCTACTAAAACTGTTGAGAAAATTTAAAATAAAACAATAACCAACAGACTTGTTGGTAGAGCCCTTCTCTCAAGAAAACAGTGGAGAAGAGGAGCTAATCTTGAATGACCCCAAGAAGCAGTTGAGAACTATTCTCTATGTGTCTGTTCCTTCCTGTATTTTTTCTTTTGATCTGCTTTTTGGACTGACTTCCAGTATGATAGCATTAAATTCTTTGTTATATATAAAATAAGGAAGTTGTTTTGGGAAAGGGAGTGATAAGGAAAGAGAAATATTTGTATTATATTTGTACTGTCATAGTATAGCATACAGGAGAGTGATTACACTTTATATGTATAGTTGGTAACAACTTACAAAGTTCTTTTGTTCCTGGCATCTAATTTAACTTTTCCCAACTTGTCAGTTATGTGAGTCAAGGATTGTCTACATATTATAAAGATGGGAAACCAAGACTGAGAGAGGTTAAGAACACCTTTGAAGTAGAAGTTATAGCATGTAAACCCAGATCTTATTACTTGTACTCTAGCATTTTTATTAACTCTATTAGTAATTTTCAAATTATATTTTCAAGCAAAGAAGCAAGAAAGTTCTTCAGGAGCCACCTCAGAAAATGTTGAAGGTCTACAGAGCAGGTCTACTTTCTTTTTTTCTATTGTGACTTTTGAGTAATATTTCATTAGAACAAAGGATTTCAGAGCCACTGCTCTGTAGTGCTTTACTTTGTGCAAGGACTATAAATGAAAGTAGGAAACTGTTTTTGTTTTTGCATTTTAGTAGAAGTGATGATAAAGGTTTTATATATCTCTTTTCCTGTGGGCATTGTGAATTTAGAAACTAGTTTCTTCTCATTTTTCTTTATTTCTATTACTCTAATATTCACATAGTACACAAGATACATCGTGACTGTTTATTAGGATCAATGACAGTTGGTTTTAAAATAGGTATAGTTTTAAAAATAGAAATATAAAAGTTATAAGAACTAGTATATACATTAGTACATGGTTAACATGTCATGTCTTGGTCATAAAGTGACATTAACACTATTAAATACATTGGTTCTTAATCTATTGTCTGTATATTATGTTATAGAGTCTTAAAAATTCTAGATTATAGTAAATTTATGACTAAATGTAGTAGTGTTTGGGAATGGTGTCTTCATCATTTTATAGAATTCTAGAGTCTTTGATAATGATCATTCCAAAATATGTTTTCAACTTACCAGGTAAACCTTATTGTGTTATAACAGTCTCTGAAATTACTTATCTGCAAATAGAAAACAAATTTGAGCATTGGTTCAATAAAAATCTGAAATTTAATAATGATTAGCAGTTAACCACATGAATTCAATAGTAACTCTTTAGACTCAATTCGGAACTGATTATATGTCAGCAGTTTTGTACTTTTAAAAATGAGCATGACTCAATATTTTTCTTAAACTTAGTTATTGAGCTCTTAGTTTAGAATGTTTAGCACTCTAAACTAATGTTCAATTATCAGTATTTTGTTCACAGTTCATTCTGGGCGTGGAAAAAAAGAGCTGCAAAAGTGCTTATTGAGAGGAGGGAAGATTCAAGCCTTGGAAGTTACTTACTTAGTCTAGGGGAAGGTAGGGAAAGATCTTAAAATCTTTTTTTCAATTTTATTTGTATTTCTCTTATTTTTTGTTACAAACTTTCAGCTAAAATCAACAAAATGGCAAAATGATAGGTATGTTAGAGTCTTAATTTATCTCCTTGAAACCAGACCTAAATAGAATAAGGTCAAATTATAGAAAGGGTGATTGTAATTTGTCATAAGGAAGATGTTTCCTAAAATTCTATTAAGCTCTAGAATGGCAATAATCCCCTAACTGTCTTTAAGACCAAAATGGTGAGTTAGTTAAATATATGCTCTATATTCTTAAAGTCTCTACCAAGCTTAAGGTTCTTTGATTATAATTGTGCTGCTAATTGCTTAGATGCATAATGCACTGTGTGTATAAATAAACCCTTATAACTAAAGATGATATGTTTAATTTGTGGAGAGCCTTTTATTATTTTTTCAATGATAAACTATGATAAAAATTGCAAGTGTATTTTAAATGTGAGAGTATAGAAAGCATAAAAATGCCCTTAATACAAGGCAAGAAATTCCATATTATTTATGTACACTTTAAAATACTTGATAAAAAATATAAAGGAAGATGATAATTAGTCAAGAATGTGAGAATGAAGTAGAATCATTTGTCACGTTAGTTTGTGCAAATAGCACCTGGGTTTTTTAAATAGTCAAACCTGGGATTTGAATCATGGTTCACCCAATTTTTAATCTAATATCTTTACAGAATATGAAGATAGTAACTGTTGCCATGTAGACTTGTGAAAATTAAATAAAAGATATATGTAAAATACCTAATCCGGTGCTTGGCTCAGAGTAGTGCTTAACAAGTGATGGTTTTTGTCATTTACCCTAAAATTGTTAGTTTCTCCAGGAATTTGAATCAGGAAAATGATAGAATATGAAGGCCAGAAAAGGACAAATTTAACTTAAGTCATTTGGGTGAGAGGTCTCTTTATATTTCATGCATTTACTATTTAACTTCTCAAATTGTTTTACCTCCTCTTATGGTCAACCAAAACTTAATTGCTTTCTGACATTAAGAGAGACCAGTTTGGGCCCTATGTTGAGCAAAAGCTTCATATCAAATCTACTTCATTTTTCTTCCATAGGAAGTACTGAATTGTAAGTAGGAAGCCGCATGTGAGGTAAAAAATAATAAATGTTTTTAGATCTTAACTTCTGGGGAAACTCTTTTTTGTCAAAAAGAAGTATAAATGTTTACTAAAGAGTTCAGTGTGACAGATGCATTATTTTCTTACAATTTATGGTGAATCAAATCTCATTTTGGTACATTATTTTGTTTAGTATAATTGCCTGAGGATCCTTTCTGACCGCTATCTGCCCACTCCTCCCACTGCAAATACAAGACATCTGACTTCTTTAGCTAGTCTTGCATAGTTTTGTATCTCACTTAATAACTAGCTTGGATTTTTTATAACAATAAACTTTATTGTTTGCTAAGTGCTACCTGTGTGTTATGCACTGCAGTATTTTCAATATACACACATAAACAGTGTACACACATTTATCTCTGTGAGGGAAGTAGGTACTTTAGAGTCATGATCCCTTATATTCACTTTTGAGTTTCAAAAGGCTCTTAAAATCACCAGGTTCCCAAAGTTTGGCAAAACTAATTTAGTTGCAAAACTTGAACTGAGTTGAGGCTACTTACAGATGCTTTGAACATTCATTTCTTAGCTACAGAAATGTTATTGTATATGATTTTGGTTTGATCCCTAGATCATGTTCCTCCCTCCCTCCCTCCCACCTTTTAAAGTTCAAAAAAAAATTCTGAGATGTAGCATTTAGTCTACCAGCTTTAGTTAAAATAGGGAGTTTGTGAACCTATTTCATAATTTCATTTTATAGATGAAAACACATGATAAATGATGTTAATTGACATGGTTGGAATGGTATATTAAGATGTTAGGTAAATTACTCAGTAATGCATGGTAAAGCCAAGTTTAAACTCAAAAGTCTTTGTTCAGAGCCTACATCTTAAACCACAAGACTGTTTTGTCACCCAGTCACCAAGGCAAGATTGAGTTCATTTGGATCAGGAGTGTGACTTGAGTTGACCCAATTGCTGATCATTACCTATAGAAGTAGGCATATACCTGCCATCTTTACTGTGAGATAATCCTTTTATAATTTGAACTTAGGTGTGGGGTGTTATGCTTTTCTAACATTTTTGGTGTAAGGTGTATCTGATTATAGATACCCTTAATTATAATGGAGCCTAGCCACAAAGGCCTGCCTCCAGTTGAGGTAGAAATCTAATTTCTGTCTTGTCACTCATTATTTTACATTATTTGTATCTCACTCAGTGTTAAAAATTGCTTACTTTGTTTTTATTCAACAAATACTTATTTAATGCCTGCTATGGAATAGGCTAAACAACATTCAACAAGAAAATAATAGCTCTTATCTCAAAGTGGGACACTGTTATCATTGTGGATAGTATAGTTCTTGGTGTGGTACCACATGTTGCATCATGGTTTAGCATCTGTACACCAAAACAGTGTTAGAACCACTCCCTACCCCAATCATTGTGACAATCAAAATGTCCCAAGTTTTCCAAAGCCCCCAGGTGGGAGACACAGTAGTATATCTGAATGATATTCAAACTCTCAGTCCTAAGGATAGAAGTTGCCCACCCCCATCAACTATTTAGTTGAATAAATGATCTTAGACATTCCTGTTTCTAGAGCAGAGCACTGACTTTATGCAAAGTTGGTAAAGCTGAGAGATCTGAAAGCAAATGACTGCTTACACTCTGGATACATTGGCTAAACTGAAAAACAGTATTATTTGTGGATAATCTTACCCATGGTTAATTGAGAATTCTTATTATAATTTGTAAATAGCAATCATAAGTTAATAAGCTTCCAAGTTAACATATCAAGTGATGCTGGATTTTTTTGAGCTATAGTATCAAGGGCTCAATAACTGTACGTATGGCAGTTATTTCTCAAAGATATAATGTAATGCACTTATGCTAAGTGTGTTCTATAACAATTAGACGTTTGTGCTTTGTGTTTTTAAGTGACATTATAAAAAAATTCTAAATACTTTGTGAGTAGAAACAAGTATGAAAGATTTATGATTTTGAATTTGTCATTTGAAAGCAATCATTTTTCAGCCAGTATTCAATTCAATTGCTTTTAAATCAGTATTTTATATTAAAAGTAAGATCATTTGAAAGTATGTGAACCTCAGGCTTATGACAGTTGGGCATTATTTTAAATGAAAATAATTTTGTTATACTATGATTACATAAATGGTATATGTATAGTGGTAAAACATTCAGAAAATACAGAAAAGTAGAAAGAAGAAAATAAAATATTATCCTCTTAAAGATTACTACACATCTGCTTAGAACATCACTCTCATATCTTTTCAGAATTTGTCTCGCAGTGAGTATATGCTTACTTTGGTGCTGCTGGGTGTGCTTTTGCTAACACAGGTTCACTTTCCCAAAAACACAAAAATATACTCTTATAAAAATTAGATCGTATGATTTATTTCTTTAACACTCCTATATAGAACATCTTTTCATGGTAACAGTGTTTCATTTCTTTTTGTTGGCTTTGTTGAATGTATCTGTGTATCTATGTTTTGGTATTATGTTTAATTATTATATGTGCATATTTGTGCCACTGTCCAATTTCTTTATATGATTTTTTAGGAATGGAATTGCTGAGTTAGAAGGCTGGGCACAGTTTTAGTGGCTTTTTTTTTATCAACTACCAGATTGCTTTCTGGAAAGGTCATGACATTTTGTACTTCCCAAACACTGCTTTAATGTTTTGTTTCTTAGCATGCTCTCTGACACTGGATATGATCAATCTTTGTAATTAAAAACATTGCCAATCTGATAGCTTTAAAAAAAGTCATTTGAATTTGTTTCTTTGATAATTAATAATAATTTTAAAAGTATATTTATTAGGCATTTATATTTCTTTTGTTGATTGCCCATTTTTATCTTCTGTTAATTTTCCCGTTAGGCAGTGTCTTCTTTTCTTCCTCCTCTTCCTTGTTTTAACTTTTTAGATCACTTCATAGTATAAGAATATGAATTTTTATTTGTCACTCATACTGCATGCATTTTGCCATTTAATATTTTCCATATTTTTTGTTTTAGAGATGTTTGGTATGTAAACGTATCACTTTTTCTCCCAATCAGTATTCCTACACTCTAATTTTATTATTACTACTCATAATGGCTCACTAGATGGATTAAAGATGAGATGTTAAAAGAATAAAGGTACTTTTCAGATGGGAAACCTTGCAGATGGGACACCATCTTACAGATGATGAATTGCTCATTAATTAAATATATTTGCTGAGATAGTTTTAATAACTGCATATACAAATAGGGAGTGTGAGTAAGAGATACTTGGATATGTATGAAACAGTCCTTACTTTCAAGCCAGAGAGTCACTGGCTTTGTTTATTTATTCTTTGGACAACAATTATTTATCAAGTGCCTATAATACATTAGGCATTAATAACAGATTTTCCACTTACTGTGTGACCATAAGCAAGTTATTTAAAGTACTCAATTCCTTGACTCAGTTTATTTGTCAGAGGGATAATACCTATCTTGTTGAGTTATTCTAATGGTTATAGTTTAACTGAAGTATCAAGCAGCACTTGACATATAATTAGACAACAATAAATCATAGTATTAGTGTTATTATTGTTCATATTATAAAACAATATAATTTTAGGTCATTATTATTACATGTAATATTGTGGTAATAATTTTGCATATGGATAATTAACTATGATTATTATAATTTTATTATTAGAATGGAGCTTATCTAGGTTGACAATACTTATGATCCTATTAAATAATAGTTCCTTGTATTTATAAAACAATTTAACTTTCAAAACTTCTTCATTTCTTGTCTTATTTGTTCTACATGGTATTCCTTTAAGATAAGTGTAGTCTTCCATTTTACGATTGAAAAACTAAGACTTGAAAGAGAATGATTTGTCCAATGTCATATGGCTTGTATGATTAATCATGTTCATTTTTTCCTTCCATATGAAACTAAGATCTCCAGTGGACCTAAATTGACCCTTAGTATCGTAAGGAACTTCACATGATAGAATATGACTTTAATTGCCCAGTTATCATTTCGCCTTAGCTATTTTAGAGTTTCTTGTAGTTCTCATCCTAGTCATCTGAGTACTGGCCTTAATATATTATTAGTTTGTTGCATTGATGGTGGTTCCAGTGAACCATAGTCCTGAATATTCATGCCGTTGTGAAGGCCTTTCAGTGTAGACTGGGCCAGTAGTTTAACAAATAGAATGCTACAAAGTTAAGCTATTTCAAGTCTTAGGTAAGCCTTAAGTTGGCCTGGGTTGTTTTTGTTTCTGTGATTTTCAGAGATTTGAACCATTATTAAGAGATCTGTCTATCTTAAAGAGACCTTATGGAGAAGAGGCCCCATGGAGAGGGAGAGAGATCCTGAGAGATTACATAGAAAGAAATTTAGCCATCCTAGTTTTTCTAGCTGAACCTAGCTCCTACCTGCCATTTAAAAGCAGTTTGTGACCAAACACCGGAGGAGTAGAACTGCATAGCTGAGCCCAGCCCAGACTTATAAACAAGGAAAATGATTGTTTTTTTCAGCCAGTGAGTTTTGAGGTGGTTGATTACATACAACAATAGAAAATCAAGAGAATCATAACTGTGTTCTTGAAAATAAAAGTTTTACTAGAGGATGTTTACTTTTCTTGGCATGTCTTGAGTTGCTCTTTTCTTGAATTGGCAATATCAGGCAATGTTGAAGAGAGATAGTAGTTATGAATAATTTTTTTTTTTCCTTTCCAGAAGCTCATCTTACTCTAATCTTAACTACACTGGTTTAGCCAATACTTGGGTCAATCTGAGATAAAGGCAATCTTTTTGTACTCATTCTCTTCAGACAAATCTCAGGAGATGGGGTTGCATCCTGTGTTCATGTCTCTCTGATTGCTCTTCTCTGTTGAATTTCTCCCTCCTCTTCTGTGACTCTTACCCCTGTCAGAGTTGAATTGGATTTGGCCTAAATCAGCCAAGTAAGACAAGATGAAATTGTTTTCTTCTTCATTTAAACTTGTTTCTGTTGCCCAGAAAAGGCTGGGAGGTCTTTTGGATCAAAGACAAGAACTTTCATTTTTCATCATTCACATGTTAGTTAAAAGCAAATATATAATATAGTTACATTGCTCATGTAGCTTTCTTTTTCCTTCTCACAGATCAGTTTCTCTCTTATTTAACTTTAAATTTTGTACTATGTGTTCTTTCATAAGTTTCTACTGGACTTAAGTATCAGTGATCCAAACATTTATAAGTTTAACTTTTAAAATAAATTTTTTTGGTTAAATTTTTTTTTCTTAAAAATTGAATAAAGATAGATTAAAAATATTACAGAATTTGATTGGCTTCCAGATTGGTAGAGACATCAGTGTACTCAACCTCCAAAACAACAAAACCTTTGGCAAAACAACTACAATTGACCATTTCAGAATTAAGGCAATCTCCCAGTCAGATAGTGAGCTGAAAATTGTCTGTTCAAAAGAAAACTACTGGAACTTGGGATAGTGGAATCTGTAATGTTTAAATTTGTGATTGTGCCCATCTTCCTTCCTTCCCCAGCATAGAGGTAAACATATCTAAAAAGCTGGTAACATTTTAGATAATGCTGAGATCTTGCCACTTTTGGAGACCCATTAAAAGCATCATCCCCAGAGTACAGTTAATATTTTGTCCAAACTTGCAGCTCCCTGGGAAAACTCTATTTTCAGAGAGCGGTTGGCTATTTGATTTGACTCAGAGCTCAGCTCAGTTGAGGGAAGAAAAAACCTACTCCCAGGGCCTTGCTGAAACAATAGTGGCCATTGGCAACATCTCCACTGCTTAAGGCTGTGATTTCAGTTGGGGCAAAGAAAGCCTGGCCAGGAATTTAAAAGGAAATCCTGGAGCACTAAGCCAACCACTGGGAACTTAGAAAAGCAACTACATATTCCTGGCTATCTATAAAGCTGCATGATGTGCAAGGCTGTGCACTTGCCCAGCAAAGGCCTAGACAAGGATATCATCACCTCTGACTGAACTTGAGGCTGTGTAAACAGGAGGTGAAAGATGTTTATAAACTGAAGTGTGAAGGTATAACTTCTCTGAAAATTTCCTTTGGCAAAGGGTTGAAGACAAATAGACAAGGCATTTATGGAAATTTTCAGACCGTTGGTTGACCACTAAATTACAACTCAGTTATAACTCCTAGAAAACCTGGCTTCACAGTAAAACAAGCACTTAAAAAAAAAATCTAGCAGAGAACTCTATGGGAATACAGAATCTACAGTAGTAGTTCAGGAAAATGCTAGTAGTACCAAAGAAAAGAACTATATAACCAATAATAACAAAAATTGTTAGAGGGTGGTATGGAGGATTTTGTTCTGATACTGGAGTTGTTGGAATATATTTTCTAAAATGTTCTTTTCAATAAAAAAGTATGCAAAGAAACAGGGAAGTATGCCATATACACAAAGTAGCCAACAGAGAAATGTTCCTGTAGGAGTCAGATTCAGACTTATTAGACAATGACTTTAAGTTAGCTGTTATAAATATGTTCGAAGAAATAAATGAAACCATGTCTAAACAATTAAAGGAACAAATGAGAATTATATCTCACAAAGAAAATTCAATAAACAGATTATATAAAAACCGTGTAAAATTCTGGAGTTGAAAAGTATAATAGCTAAAAGGAAAAATTAACTTAAGAAGGGCTTATCAAGGACCTGCCTGGTGGCACAGCTAAAAGCACAGCACTATGAAGCTATCCAGAGCCGCTGCAGCTTCCATACCCAGCCAGGGAAATTCCCACATGGGGCAGAGACCTCTCCTTCCTCGACAGCTGCTTCCCCTCAGCAGTGTACTTCAGTCAGTCTGCCTGTTCTGCTCCTCACTCTGTTTCTAGTGAATCCTCTCACCACACCACACCTCTGGCCTGCACCCCAGCTTGTATGCATAAATAAAAAAATATTTTTTTTAAAGAAGGGCTTATCAGCAGATATAAATTGGTAGATGAAAGAATTAATCAACTTGAAGATAAATTAGTAAAGATTATCCATTGTGAGGAATAGAAAGAAAAGAAAGAAAAATGCAGAATACTTCAAGAAACCTATAGGAAATGTCAAGTGTACTAACACAATAAGAGTTCCAGAGGAAGAGAAAAAGAAGTACAAAAAATACTTAAAGAAATTATGTGTTAAAACTTCTTAACTGAAAAATAATCTACATATTCAAGTAACTCAGCACACTTAAAGTAGAATAAACTCAAAATGATCCATACTGAGAGCTATCATAGTTAAATTTACAAATGTGAAAGACAAAGAGAAATCTTGAAAGCAGCAAGGAAAAAGTAACATTATATAAAAGGGATCCTCAGTAAGATTAACATCTGACCTCTTGTCAAAATGTTTGGGAGACAGAAGATAATGTTCCAAATGTTAAAAGGTGGTCAAGTAAGAATTCTAGAGCTTAATATCCTTCAAAGATGGAGAAATTGGGATATTTGCAAACAAATACTGAGGGAGTTTATTTTTAATTTTTTTAAAGATTTATTTATGCATACAAGATAGGGTGTAGGCCAGAGGTGTGGGATGGTGAGAGGATTCACCAGAGACAGTGGGGAGCCGAACAGGCAGATTGACTGAAATACACTGCTGAGGGGAGCAGCAGGCGAGGCAGGAGAGGTCTGCTGTGCCATGTGGGAATCTCCCTGGCCGGGTATTGAGCTCGTGCTGCTGTGGCTCTGGATAGCTTCATAGTGCTGTGCTTATTAACCTTACTAGCCCCTTGTGCCACCAGAGAGGCCCTGAGGGAATTTATTGCTAGCAGCCCTATCCTACTGAAAATAGTAAGAGATCCTTCAAATTTAAATGAAACAATATAAGATAAACTCTAATCCACATGAAAAAATAACAATGGTAAAAGTAACTATACAGGTATATGAAAGTCATAAAAGTAAATATAAATGAAATTTTGTTTATAAGATGTTTTAAAAGACATCTACAAAAAACAAAAACATGCTTTGGGCTTATATAAAGATGTAGTTTGTTAGACAATAATATAAAGGAAGGGAACATATTGGAGGAAAGTTTTTATTATTGAAATTAAGTTAGTATTAATTCAGACTAGCATTTTTTTAAAGATTGATTTATTTCTGCATACAAGAGCTGGGGTGTAGGCCAGAAGTGTGGGGGAGGGTGAGAGGATTCACCAGAGACAGAGAGGGGAGCAGAACAGGCGGATCTACTAAAATACGCTGCTGATGGGAGCCACAGGTAAGGCAGGGGAGGTCTGTTGTGCCAAATGGGAAGCTCCCTGGCAGGGGATCGGACTTGTGCTGCAGTGGCTGAGGATAGATTCATAGTGCTGAGACTTAAACCCTTGCACCACGAGGGAGGCTCCAGAGACTAGCATGTTTTAAGTTGAAATGTTAATTGTAATTTCCAGGACAACCACTATGAAAATAACACAAATATTACAGTGAAAGAAACAAGATGATTACACATGTGCATGAGAAAATATCTGTTTAAAACAAAAGAAGGCAGAAATTCAGAAACTGGAGATATTATAGGACTCAAACAAACCCTTATAGAATAGATTATAATCTGTAATTTCCATGATAATGTCTTTATGTAATCTTTAAGAAAATGTTACCGGTAGGATGTATTGATTCATGGATTTGCTTAGGAGGTAAATTTTATATTACCAGCAGACTATTGATATCAATAGATTTTTAGAATATGAAATAAGAAAAAATGCACTAAAGTCGAGTAAATGTGAAAAGATTCCATTTGCTCTTGGTTCTTAAGACTTTGTTTCCCTGGATATGAAACAGCAATATATGGAAATGAGAAATATCTTTTATTTTGTTTATGAAAATTTGAGTGCCAAAAATTTGATTCTTTCCTCTAAATGTGGAAAAGATTGACAAGGGCTTTGGAGAGTAGAAGTCATGGAAGAGGAGGCATCTGGAGATAAATGTACCTAAGTAAAGATTGTCAAAAGAGAAATGCTCTGGGTAGAATATTTCAGAAGTCTTCAGAGGTATTTTTCTTTGGCAGTTTCTATATAGTGTTGCTTCTATTCTCCATGAATGCCCAGTGTAGTAGAGATGTGATCTCATAATAAGGATTGTACAACACAGTTTAGAGTTGCTCTATAATACATTACCTATGTCTTCTGAAAATAACACCCATGTTCATTTTATGGTATGAAGAGTACTTAATTATATCAAGCAGTATCTGTATCTTAATTGTTATAGGAAAAGTGGTTAAACTGAATTTTCTTACTGCAATTTTTATTATTAAAAAGTGAAATTTTTAATCTGTTTTCAGTCCCAGTACTGTTGAAGAATATAGCACAGTTGCATCAATGATAGCTCACTCAACTGGGAGAATCTCTCTGGGTGAGAATAAGTAATATTTTAAAAGAACTCCAAGTAATTCTGATACGGCATACCTCTTTTCCATTATAAAAAGCATATTTAAATCATAGATTCCTAGATTCTTATAAAAATCAGTGTTAAGAGGTTATAGTAATTACAGTTGATTTTACTCTTGTGGGATTAAGTTTGTTTTCATAAGCTAAAGTTATATTGAACCACTTTACCAAAATTTTCAAGATATTTCCATTCCTAGTTTTTTTAAAAACCGTATTAACCATTTGTAAGTGTACAGTACAATAATGTTAGCTATATGTAAATTGATGTGCTTCAGATTTACAGAACTTTTTCAGTTTATGAAACTGAAACTATATCCATTAAAGAATAACACTCCTATTTACCCTCCCCTCAGCTTCTCACAACCACAAATCTACTTTCTGAGAATTTGACTACTTCAGATACCACCTAAGTGAAATCTTGCTGTATTTATTCATCTGTGACTATCTTCTTTCACTTAGTATTGTGTCCACAATGTTTATCCACATTTTGGCATATAAAATATTTTTCTTTTTTGAGATTGAATAATACTCCATTTTATGTGGATACCTTATTTTCTTTATCCATTCATCTATCGATTGGTATTTAGGTAGCTTCCACCTTTTGGCCCTTGTAAATAGTGCTGCAGTGAACCCTGATGTACAACTATGACTTTGAGATCCTGTTTCCTATTCTTTTGGATATATACCCCCAAGTGGGATTGCTTAGTCCTATGATAACTCATTTTTAGTTTTTTAAGGAACTTTCATGCTGCTATTAATAAGAGCTGCACCATTTTACATTCCTACCAACAGTGCACAAGGGTTCCATTTTTTTCCACATCCTTGCTAGCATTTGTTCCTCCCACCCACTCACCCCTCCTTTTTTAATAGTAGCTGTCCTAACCATGTCGAGGTTCGTAATGTACTGCTAGCATGTTAGATACTTATTTTCCCTTTATTCACTTTTTAAATAAGTAGAGTAGTTATTTACTATTTAATACCTTAAATATTGAAATTATTGCAAATCTTACACTGTGTGCTGAAACTCAGAACACCAGTTGGGGCCAGTGTTTTAAACACTGGATCGAATATTTAAGTCTGGACTTTTGAATTCCTTCATAGTTTAACAAATAGAACCTCTTTATTCCTGGAATTCATATTATACTACATGGACACACCACCATCTTATAAAGCAGAGATTAGTTATCTTTTGTCTCTAATTCTAGTTTATAAATAACAGACTTTCTTTAATAGCATCATCATAATGGAGATCATGGTCACGGGACTGGCTTATCTTCTTTTTCTAAGCAGTCCTAGAGCCATCTCTTGGGTTGCATTACATCGTTGTAAACCTAATCTGCTTCTTTCACAGTAATCTCCATTTCACTTACTCTGCTGTGTCTGCTTGTACATCTTTGTTATCCATTCTCCACATATCTCTTGATTCAGAAAATGGGAGTTGTGTTGCCAAAAATTTTGCTTCAGTGTTGGCAGCCCATGTACCTTTTAAGAGCAAGTACATTTTATTTATACATGATTATTAATGGTTATATTCAAGACAACAGAGACAATGCTTATTGTCTAGCTAGTTCTCACAGCTATGTAATTTTGGGCCTATGATTAGGACTCCAGTGTTATTTCTAACCTGTCTTTGACTCATCAAAAGATTATAGTGAGATTGGGGAGGGGAAAAAGAAACAATGAATTTGAGGACAGATCTGTATTCGAGTCTTGCCTCTGCTGTTGTGTACCGATTAATCTTTAGATGTGTTTCTTATCCTGTTTGAGTATGAACTCTCATTCGTAAATTGAAAGTAATGGTGGTAATCTTTCATTTAAAGGTTCATTGATACTGTGAACTTGCGCTTTTAGGCATTCTTTTAATGCAAGAGACTAAGATGTTATGATTTCTCTCTTGCAAATCATGAAGGTAAAGGGATTTTCAACTCCTGTGCAAATTTAATAACCTGTATTTGAGAAGAGATCTCTTCTTTTGAGTTTGATTCTTATAGTTTTTTTTTTAATTAATCAAAACAATGGGACATTAAAAGTGATATGTACATTCCCTAACATTTTAGCTAAAAAATATAAATGGAGTCTCTTTTTTTATTAGAATCTTGACCTTTCTTTGTAGTATAGGTTTGCTGATTAGATCTCCTTGTCTTTCTTAAATCTGCATTAATAAAAAATCATTTCCACTTGATTCTTTCTCTAAAAGTTTTAACAGTTGAAAAGTAAAGGTTCTCAAAGTGTCATGCCAATTTCCTATGCAAATTTCTTTGGTTTCATCCCATACCTGCTGACTCAGAAACTTGGGGTGGGACACAGCAATCTATGTTTTAACAAGGATTCCATGTTTGAACCATTATTATATGTTTTATGTTTTCCCCAATTTTTGTATTCTTCTCTTCTTTGCCTATTTCAACATAGTGTTTTGTAGTAACTTGCCCTTATTAAGTCTTTTTTTATTTATGCATACAAGAACTGGGTTGTAGGCAAGAGATACAGGGGATGAGAGGATTCACCAGAGGCAGAGTAGGGAGCAGAACAGGTGGATGTACTGAAATACACTGCTGAGGGAAGTAGCAGGTGAGACAGGAGAAGTCTGCTGTGCCATGTGGGTCAGCTCCCTGGCCTGGGACTGAACTCTTGCTGCAGTGGCTGGTGACAGCTTGATTGCTCAGAGACGTTAACCCTTGTGCTATCAGTGAGGCCCCTATCAAATCTTTTTAAAGATCTTTGACTTAGTTTTTAAGATATAATACCTTTTATTTTTGTTTTCAATGTTTGGTTAACATTTAATAAAATTAATTACAGTAAGAATAGAATTCCTTGAATGAGGTTTTGGAATACTTGCTGCTGGTTCTAAGAGAACCTACTACTCAGCATTTGGAAGTGGAACTGTGAGGGGCAAACTAGAGAGCAGTCTGTAGACTGTGAGTTTTCAGCCTGCCATCAGCATCTGTCAGTAAGGTGGAGAGGAAACGGAGAGTGTGGGTTCATGACAAATTGGTACATGAAGGTGGATCTAGTGATATCTCATAAATTTTTCTGTTACAGGTTTCTCTGATCCAATTTTCTTGATAAACCTAAGCTCAATGTGCATTTTTTAGGTTTTTGTTGGTCTGCAAGTAGTCATGATTAGATCCTGTAGTTTAACATTTGCTCTTAATAATTCCAAAATCTCTTAGGTCAATATTATGGAGAAAACAGAGAGCCCACCAGGCAGCTCTTTGGAGGATGTTGCCTATCATTGTTAACACCCAGTGGGAAACTGCAGCAACTAACACTTGAAGTAGAAAGCAGCTGGAAATGTTCTTTCCTAGGCCACGACTGTAGATTTTGCTACAGTTTTCAGTGCCTTAGATTTTGAGAGAACCAGTCATGTTTGGGGTTAATTCAGGAATCCTGATGGCAATTTTTATGAAAGTACCAGTGAGATATTTGCCCACCATTGAGATCTGTAAGGGCTTATATAAGTTGATCTGACATCTGAAGTAAAAACATTGTTCTTTGGCAACAGTCCAGATGGAGTTTCAATTGAGCTACTTTTTAAAATGTATGTTTTAATTATTTGTATATTTTTAACCACATTGCTAATCTCATAAAGAGAAAGAGCTCAAATAGCCTGTCTAAACCAACGCTGGATCATCTTGTTACTGTGATAGTTGGATTTACTGAAACATTAATAGAAAACTGCCTAATGCTCAGAAAATAACTTGCATAACACATCAGGACACTATAAAAGCTATCTATTAAAACAGTATTAGTCCCACTGAAGTTGATCAGATACGTATTGGAAATTGTTTAATATTCATTCTCCAGTGATACAGTCACTCCATTATACAACCAATAAAGTAATTGCAGCTATAAATCTTATTTAACAAAGAAGTTTAAATACTTAAGATAGATTTATATTTTTGTTAGGAATAGTCTCTAAATCCACATATTTGATATGCATAGCATAAATTATGAATCTATATTTGTTTATTTTTTAAAAGATTTATTTATTTATGCATACAAACTGGTGTATACGCCAGAGGTATGAGGGAATGGTGAGAGGATTCTCCAGAGACAGAGTGGGGAGCAGAACAGGCAGAATGACTGAAATACACTGCTGAGGGGAGCAACGGGCGAGACAGGAGCTGCGTCAGGTGGGAAACTCCCTGGCCAGGGATTGAACTCATGCTGCAGTGGCTCAAGATAGCTTCATAGTGCTGCGACTTATTATGCCGCCAAGGAGGGCCTGAATCTATGTTTAAAGTCTATTCTGCTGTATGGAGAAGTGTTTACAAAAGTAATAGAAATTTTCATGTAAAACTAAAAAATGACATCAAAAATTACATAGGAAATAGTAATTATTGAATAGGTTTTGGATGATAACTATAAGTTAGTGATGTATACATGT
This sequence comes from Scalopus aquaticus, assembly GCA_004024925.1. Taxonomy (NCBI): domain Eukaryota; kingdom Metazoa; phylum Chordata; class Mammalia; order Eulipotyphla; family Talpidae; genus Scalopus; species Scalopus aquaticus. The sequence goes on along the minus strand of PVIJ01002522.1, from coordinate 63,592 downwards.
TGTATCATCTTATCTTTACAGCATCCCTCTAGCATGTTATTATTTAGATTTTATTGATGCAAAAGATGGAATAAGAAAGCCCTGTGACTTACCCAAGGTCATTTAACTAGTAGGTGGCAGAACTGGACTTGAACCATGTCTGTTTAACACATAGCATAAATTTTCAACTACTACTTCACACCTTAATATCCTGTGCTTTAATATTCCTGGTCTGCTTTCAAAAACTTCTGTCTTCCTGTCAATTCCAGAGATACCATTCAATAACTTGACAACAGTGACCTTTCTAAATAAATATAGACTGTTTCAGAACCAGATGGCCTAAGATTATATTTTATTTTTCTGGCTCAAAATAAATTGCCTGCTCTAAGACTGATAAAGTCCAAAAATGACCCTTCTGTGTCCCAGGACTTCATTAGGCCACATGGCTAGCCAGTGCGCTTTATCATGAGCCAGTCACGAGTACAGAGCCTTATGTCTTTATACTGTAATTTAGATTAGGGCCTAATGAAAGGGCAAGAAACTGCTTTACAAATGTGACCATTCTGACTTTCAGTAATGGCAGTGCATTTGGGTAGGAAGATTCTGAGAAATATAAGACAGAAAGACTGTATTACTGTCTGTCCTATTAAGTAGGTATAAGGAAGGGGGATGATGTATTATTTAACAAATTGCCAAATTACTCACCTGTTTTTCTGTTGGTATTTAAATAAAATTTTTCCAATAATTAGAAATCTTAATTTTGGTTATTTCACAGCCAGGTGGGAGTCTTTTTGACAGCCTGAGACTAATATTTTAAAAGAAGTTCTATATTGGAAGCTTAAGTTTCTATGTCACACATAATCATAAACATAATGCTTTTATGAACTCAGTTACACTTAGTGAAATTCAGATATAGAGAGATCTGGTTACACAGGATAGTCATAGAAATATTTCAAAGATATGTTGAAACTGCCTTTTAATTAACAATAAATTACAGTAAAAGTGGAAGCCACCTTCTCATAGTCAGGACAACTTTGTTTGAAACTTATTTATTACTCTGAGCTATTGATTTGATTCTCAGAGTTTCAGCCTTGTCATTTGTAAAAAGAGGCTAGAATAATAATATCAGCCATGTTTCATCACAGGGTTGTTCTGAGGACTGAATGAGGCCATGTGTGGCCAAAGTTACGTTGATGTACAAGTGAATCTGTATCTGTGGTGGCCTCTAGTATCTGATGGAAAGTGTCCTCAGTTGTGAGTAGGACACGCCTGTCTTTAAAATTGCTTAGTTTACTAACTTGGACCAAGTGAGGACAATCTTTTTGAACCTTAGTTCTCTTATCTGTATAAGATAATAGTCTACATGCATAGTTGTGAGAATCATGTTAGTGTAGATAATATTTTCAAAGTTTTATAAAATAGAGATTGAATAGTAGTTATAACATTATATTTCTATTTCACAAAATTAGAAAAGAAATAACCTGAGACTTATCTGTTCCCAAGTATCTTAGCAAGATATAGGGCATATAGTAGTAGAATGTAAGTGGAGAAGGATTTTTGAAATTCGTCTATCTTGTCCTCCTCGATTAAAGATTACTCTTAATCATAGTTTTGTTATTTTGCTATGTTCATATGCATACAAGCATCATTAGTTGTAAAAGATGGCAATTCTTTCTCAATTTTGATGGATATAGGTTTCTGAAAATGTAAAACAAGAGAAAAATTTTACCTGTAGATAGTATTATGTTGTGAAATGAACCTTGGTTTTGTCGTCAAAAAGCTGTGGTGGAGGTCCTCCCCAGTGGTGCAGGGGTTACAGTCCTAGCACTATCAAGTTATTGCCAGCCACTGCTGAGTTAAATCCCTGGCCAACAAATGGTGCAGCAGACCTCTCCTGTCTCACCCACTGTTCCCCTCAGCAGTGTATTTCAGTCAGTCCTCCTGTTCTACTCCCCACTCTGTTTCTGGTTTATCCTTTCACTCCCCTGCACCTCTGTCCTACACCCCAGTTCTTGTATACATAAATAAATAAAAATAAATCTTTAATAAAAAAGTTGTGGTGGAATCTTGATCCAGTCAATTATTAATTATGGGACAATGAGAAATTTATCTAGTGTTTGGTGCAGGTAGTTACTTAACTATGCTATTGCTGTTTCTTTACCTACTGTACAGGTCCTGTTTAGTCTTAGCCATTTTCACATGTGATTCTTTGCATCTGAGAGATTTGCTTTTAATTTTATTTATACCGATGAGGTTTCTTCCTTTGTCTCCAACAAATGTGATAGTGATTCCTCAAGATGGCAGGGAGGGATTACAACAGATCAGAATTGTGGAGATGTGGTTTAGGTGTAGTTAGAAAAGGTTTGTTTCATATTAAGTCTGGCTTATAGATTAAACATGGAACTAGGATCTTTAAAACTACAATTTGTTAGGTCATTTGTTAAATCTCCTTCAATTTTAAATGTAAGTTCCCATTTACCTATGTTGGTTTTGCTCATATAGGGGCCCCATGTTTTAAAAATTTATTAGAAATCCAAGTGGCAGTTTTTTATTATGAAATTTAAAAGTAGTAATAAATATATTCCTATGAGAAGATGTAGTCTAGAGAAAAGAACATGAAAATGATGTTTTATCATTGAAACTCAGTGGAGCAGATGCAGAGAATATTTAAGTCATAATTAAGCATAATAGCCTTCGTGCACTTTTTAGGGCACAATGTTAAGAGATTTCATAGAAACTATGTTGATGATTTTAAGTTTGCTTTTCTTTAAAATTATTCTTTGTATTCTTATTTAATAATTTGGAAATATACAAATTGATCCTTAAATTTGAAAAAAAAATCAAAACCAATTCATCACTCAATTCTAAATTCTCATGGGACTAGATTGGAAAAATGGAAGATTGCTAGATAAAAAGGGCAATATGCCAACATAGAAGCTTATGATTTAGTGTGAATTTTATGTCTTAGCAGAATTTCAACTTTGGATTGTATTTTCCTTTTTGCTAAATAAATGAATGAACAGAATTTCTGTCTTGATCATCTGTAATAAAATGTCATTGTAACTCTTAGTATCTTTCAGTTGAATTTTTCAAAATAAGAACTTGTGTGAAGAGGATTTGGCTGTGCTAATTAGAGAATGGATATTACAAAAACTGAAAGTCAGTTTTTTAAAGTATAATGAATTGGTTGTGAAAAGATACAAAAAGTATAGTTTTACATTTTCAACTTGTGTTTATATTGTCCTTCAGAATGTTTAATATTTTGTGATGAAATTAGTATTTTTTTTTTTTTTTTGCAAAAAGAAAACAATCAGGCAAAAATATGAGAAATGTTTTCAATTGTCCAAAGCTAATGTTGACTTAAATAGGTCTAGGTCTTCATGGTTGACAGCTGCAGATAATTAGCTTTTTCTTCCTTAACAAAGAAAGCAAATGGAGCTGCAAGACTTTCATTGCCTTTTCTGTCATCATAATAATAATGTATGTATTTAACTTTTGCAGTTCCTTAAATTGATTTAGTGCTAAGCTGCCTACATTACATATAATAGGAGTGACAAGTGAAAGCTGCAGCACATATTTGCGAGGCAAAAGGGAGCAGTGATTGACAGCAAAGTTCCTCTCTACAAGAAATAGCAGTGTTGTGGAGCTCAAAAAGGGCCAGATACATAATTCTTAAAATTGTAGAGCAGATTCATGAAATGAATTTTAAAAAGTGCTTGCCACTTTCTGTATTTGTGTTTCTATGCCTTTGGCTCTGAGAAGAGGCACAGACGGACAGAATTTTACATCACTGTTGAATATGAGGAGATTCCTTTTAAGCATATTAGTGTTTGTGATTTAAGGTTGATACTCTCATATTGTAGATCAAATTATGACTTTGTACTCAGTAACTGAAAATTTCCTTCAGCTGTAACTGATTCACCTTATTTGAATAAGTCAAATAATACATCTATTCAAATGAGGTTTTTAAGACTGTAAATTGAACTATTCAGTGAAAATATCCATTTTCACGTAAAGTTTGAGGTATCATTTCTGGAAAGGTAATTCTTATAAGACAGCGTGGATTCTTTTGGTCAGAGAGTGGCTAAGTCTGGTTGTCTTTCAATAGTGTTCAAAATATTCTCCAGGGCCTTTGTTGCTGTGACATGCCCAGAAGCTATGGTTGTTTCATGAATAATGATTGTTTTTGAATAATGCTCTATGATGAACCCAGAATGTTAGGCTTCATCCTATACCATGGATATGCTTTTTGTTCTGGTAAAAACTTCTCTTATGTCTATGGGACACAAGGGAGCCCTATATGTCCTTGTACATTGGCAGCCTCTGCTGGCCATTGCATAGAGCAGCATTGAACTCATTTCTTTCCACTTCTGGTTAAGTATGATTTTACTTGAGCTAAACTTTGACTTCTTTACTCCTGATCCTCTTTTCTGCTCTCTTTAAGATGAGTTTATCTATGGGAATCTCAATTTATAGTTACTACAGAGCTACTAGTCTAATGTTATTATTAAGCCAATATCATCAATGAAGGGGGTTCTTATGATTTTTGGGAGAAGTTTCTAATATAACCCTGCCTTAAGAAACAGTTTCTAACTAAGAAGATTTCTCTTTGTCGATTTCAAAATACTTTCTCATTTACACACCTTTGATTGGACACTTACTTTTGATTAACCCGAAATAAAGCCCTGATTCAATGATTTTAATTAAACAGATCTTTATTAAATTTTAGATTTATGCATCCCACCTATTTTAAAAGTTGCCATAAAGTGGCTCTAAATTGTTTCTGGGCATTATGAATACACATATCTCATGTGTGGGTGAATAGAAGGTTTACAATTACAAATACATGCAAATAAACTATCCAGTGGCAGTAAACTCTGAGTTATTCTGGTTTCTGGGGTAGACATTGGTATATTTGACTTAATGTGTTTGGTTTGGGGAATAATTTGACCAGATGTAGTTAAAATGATTCCCTTAACAAAATAGATCCATTTGTTGGCATTTCAGTTTTAATAGTGACTCCAGTGATCTCTTACTTATCTTTAGTCTCTTGGTATTTTCAAATAACTCACCTAGTGGAATTTTTATATAGAATCTCAAAGACTATTCCTTTCATTCCTACTCCTCCCAACAATTCCTGTATTATTATAATATTGGTACATCTCCTAACTTCCATGTTTTCTTTGCCTTTTAATTCAACCCTTACAGCTAGCCATATGTATTTGATGAAAACATTGCTTTTATCACACTACACTAGAAAAAGATTTTTTTTTTTTTTTTTAAGAAGAGGACCTAAGTGCCATAGAGAATGGAGCAAGAAAAGAGCACTGGGGCTGGAATAAGGAAGATCTTGGGTTTTTGTTGTCTCTCTGGTTGTATGATCTTAAGCATAAAAATATACCTGAAGCCTCTGTAACCCATTTTATTAAATACCTTGTTGTGGAGTTTGATTGATACAGTATGTGTGTAATTGTCATGAGTTCAGAACTGCATTGCTTTTACTGGTACAGAGGAAAAAAGACCAGTTCCTAAGTCTAAAATTTCTTTCTAAATAGCTCAATTTCTGCACTGTGTCTGGCATATAATAGGTCCTCAATAAATACTACCTGAGTAAATAATCTTACCATTCCAACATTATCTTGTACTTCTCACTAATCTTACAATTCAGGTCAGTAATTTCTACTTTCTCCAAAGAAAACATTCACATAATCACATCTATGTGAGTCTTGTTCATTCATCTTTTTCAAACTAGTTGATTAGCAATAGTCAAGCCTCCTCTTAATTCAGGTTAGTCTACTTTTGCTTTCTTTACTGTCATAGCAATCTTACTGTCTTTACCACTCATCACTCTATTTTGGCATATATTGTATCTTGTGTTATTAATAGAAATGTCCTGAGTGTTTGCCTTCATTTTCCAAACTGCTGAAATACAGGAATAATACCTTTGATTTTGTAGTTACTCTTTAAGGATATTTTAATCTGACTTGCAGTAGATTCAAACTGATACATTGATAAGAAATGGTTTTTATCTTGTTTGCCAAGAGATAAAGTTTAGAACAAGGATTGGCAGGTTTTTAGATGTGGGATTCTAAGATACTGACAGATCTCTGATACCCTGATTTATAGGGTTAAGATTTCAGATTGTAAGTGCTTCAGGGAAGGCCCCCTCTGGAGCATAGTAACCTACATGTTATTATCGGTTGGAGGCTATTTTAATAAAGCAGCCTTCAAAATACAGATACCTGAATTAATAAGCAAGTTCTCATATACCGGTATAATTCCCTTGGAGGTACAAAATGAAGTGATAAGAGGAATAGACATCAGAGAGAGAGAGACTGACTTTTCCAATGATAGCCTGTTGGCTTTTTTAATGTATACTTTATATACAATATAATTCAGTAATTTTTAAGTGTACAGTTTGATGATTTTTGACAAATGTATACAGTCATGTACTACTGCACAATTAAGATACGGAACATTTTCATCATCCCAGTAAATTGTGTGTTTTGCCCCTTTTGTAGTAAGTCTTCCTGTCCCCTGGCAACCACACATCTGTTTTATAACATTACTGCCTTGATCTAGAATTTCATATAAATGGAATTGTACATTTTGAATCTGACTTCTTTTAGATTATGCCTGTACATAATCCAGTACTCCAAGTAAATTTGTAAATAATCCAAGCTCCAGTAAATATGTAGTTGATAACTCGATATAGTTTTAATTTATATTTCTTTAAAATAACTAATGATGTTTAGCATTTTTTTCATATGCTTATTGGTCATTTGCATATCTTTTGGTAAAATGTTCAAGTTGTGTGTCCGTGTATGTATTGTGTACTTTGCTCTTTTTTATTGCTGAGAAGTAGTTCATTGTATGGCTGTAACTACAATTTGTTTATTCTGTTCACTAGCTTATAAGTATTTGGGTTGTTTCTAGGTTTTTGCTATTATGAATAAATTTGTTCTGTCTATTTAGTACGAGTGTTTGTTTGGACATGTGTTTTTCTTTTACTCAGTTATGAGTAGGAGAGAGATAGCTGAATCACATGAAATGTATATATTTAACTTTAGAAACAACTGCCAAAATGTATTCCAAAATGGCTGTACCATTTTGCATCCCCACTGGTTTTGTACGAGAGTTCTAGAAACTCTGCATCCTTGCCAATACATGGTATTGACTATGCTTTTATTTTTAGCTCCAGTAAATATGTAGTTGATAACTCAATGTAGTTTCAATTTGTATTTCTCTAAAAAACTAATGATGTTTAGTAATTTTTCCATATGCTTATTGGTCATTTGCATATCTTCTTTCAGTAAAATGTCCAAACTGTATGTCTGTTTTCTAAGTCATGTTTTTTGTGTCCTTCTCATTGTGTTCTTTTTAGATACACATATTCTAGATACAGATCCTTTATCAAACTTTCTTCCCGTGTCTGTAGATTTGTGTACAATTTTTTAATGTTGTTTCAAATATCAAAAGTCTAATTTTTATGTAGTTATTTATCCTTGTTTTTCTTAGGTTTTTTGTGGAGTGTTACACATTTTTGTCTGACCTAATGTCAGTTAAATTGTCTCATGTTTTCTTTTAGGGGTTAATAATTTTATCTCTAGGTCTGTGGTGTATTTTGAATAATTATTATATATGGTATGCAGTAAGTTTCATACAATTTCATGAATATATAGTTTTTCAAGTACCATTTGTTGAAAAGACTATAATTTATTCTTTGAATTACCTTGTCATCTTTTATCAAAAGTTAATTGGCCATGTATGCATGTGGTCTGTTTCTGTTCCAAAAACCAACCAACTGACAAACAAACCTTGATCTTGCAGGATATTGTTGTAACGGTACTTTTTCCTAGCAAGAAACTATTCCTTAAATTGAAGTAGTTCTGAAACTGTATCTTTTTAGATGAGATTTGTAAGTGTATTTTAATTGCTTAGTCATCATTTAGACTTGATCTATTGGATGTTTTTTTTCATGTTAGTGTTAAAACTATCCTATCTTCATGTAAAGCACATTCTGTGCGTTTCAGCATCAGGATAATAACAAATGTTATTTACTATTAATGGAGTATCTGTTAAAATTATTTTGAAGGATTGTGAAATTGGATAAATGAATAATAATGATGAGCTATATATACTTTGCTATAATCACAAAACTCAGTTTAGTTTTGAGTGAAAATGAAGTTTATTGCTTTATTACTTTGAGGAATATTAAAATTTTAACTTTACCTCAGGTTTAAAAAAACATTTGCTATGTAGGTTTTGCTATCTAGCTTAGACTGTAAGTTCTTTGAGGAGAAGCTTTATATCCTGTAAATCATATAACATTATATTACATGTTGTACAACATGTTATACATTACATGTTATACAACATCTATTAGATTGATATTTCAGAGCTACTTGAAAACCTTATATGAAATAGAATTTCGTAAGTTGCTTAATACATCCTTTTTCAGTATCCCTCATAACAATTATGAAATTAAAACCTATCATTTGTAAACTTACCAAATACTTATTTTTCAATAAATATCACCTACATAATGACAAAAGATGAAAGAATCAGTAGCTACTACTCATTGAGTACATTGTTGATACTTTGTGTGATTATGTTTTATGAAGTATCTTGCCCCATAAGTTACATTTATATTTGCTTACTGTATGGCAAAATATTATAAGCCAAGTAACAGATGACTGTGTTAAAGGCAGCAGTGGGCCTACTACCATAATATATATTTTAAATGAGAATTAATGAAAGAAAGAAAATAAGAAATAGTAAATCCCAGGAAAGAATATTATAGCTCACTGGAAAATGTCAGATTTTGTAGATTATGATAACCTGTTATTTTACAAGAAAAATTGTTCTATGGGAATATTAAATACATTGAAGTAGGACCCAGTAGAGTCATTGAAAGTCATTTGTAGCTCTTATATTTTGTACATAAAGCACAAATATGTTGCTTGCTAGGAAATCTGTTAAGTGACCACCTAAGTATCTTATCTCACTGTAGAAACAGAATGTATGTATACTTGGAAATGGCAAGGGAAATGTGAAAAATGTGAATAGTGTTTTGGAGCTTTTTTTTTTTTTTTGTAGTGGACTTCTATATAACCAACAGCTATCATGTCTTGATGTGATTAGGAATATAACATTGTTTGAGAACTTTTTAAAACCTTAATATTTTCCCTAAGTCTGGAAGGATGAGAAATAAGGTATTATTAACTCTGAAATTCTTTGAAATCCCATCTCAGCTAACGTATACAAAGAATGAGGTCAAAAAGTCACATAAATCAGGTTTACAACTTCAGTTTGTTTTGAGTTTAACATTAAGAAAAGGTACTCAATGTTGAAGGAATTTTTTTTTTTTAAGATTTATTTATACAAGCTGGGGTACAGGTCAGAGGCGCAGGGTGGTGAGAGGGTTCACCAGAGACAGAGTGGGGAGCAGAACAGGCAGATCAGAAATACACTGCTGAGGGGAGCAGCGGGCGAGGCAGGAGAGGTCTGCCACGCCATGTGGGATTTTCCCCGGCTGGGCGACGAACTCGCATCGCGTGCTGCCAACAGCTCCACAGTGCAGCACCCAACCACTGCGCCACCAGGGAGGCCCCTGAAGGAATTTTTTTTAATGTCTCTTTTCTGAGGATTACATAATATAAAGGAGTACTGGGCAAACATAGGGTGATAATTGTTTTATTGAACAAGATGTTTTTGCTAGCAATTACATTAAATTCTATTTGACATTGTTACTTAAATTAGTTTCTTGCATGGGTATGTTGACATGCAACAGTTATTTGTTTATTTGAAACCACTTAGTGTTTAGTATAAATTCCTGAGGTGCAGATTTAATTTGTGTCTCTGTATAAGAAAATTTGGCATTTTAGTGTTATTTGAATTTTATTATTGAATTTATATTTTGAATTTCAGAACAGATTTTCTAAATACCTGACATAATTTTAGATTTTCTCAGTCTCTGTCTTACATTGTTCAGTTTGTCATAGACCCTGATAACAAATGTAGTCAATATGTTTCATTTGTTTCAAAGTTGGATTTTAAACCAAGATAACGATAGAAGGCAAGTGGAAGATCTAAGGCCAAGGTCCTTGGAGCTTGATATAAAATTTTTTCCTCCTACAGTGTCACTATACAGTTATCAATTTTTTTCTTGAATATAAATGCAGCACTTATTAACAGGACTCAGGGATAACGTGGATTACCTTCTTTAGATTATAATATTTTAAGGATATACTTGTCTTAGAGTCATTATTGGAAGCACACCTTTTTTTAAAATTCCACCTTCTATTGAATACAATTTAATCTGAGTAGGATGGGTAAGAAAATAGTAGGATGAGATAGCAGGTAACTAAATAGGGGATGAAGGATATTTCATGAGAAGATTCAGAGGGAAAAGTATCCCTGCAAATTACTGAAACAAAGACCAAAAATGGAAAAACAAGCATCTGACCTCCATGAGCATGTCTAAGGAAGTGTAAGGTTAAATGGAGAATATTATTAACCATGTTGTATATTATTTACACATAACATTTATAATTTTTAAAATGTACTTTGATACCAGTTGCTTTTAATTAGCTGTCTGTATCTACATGAAAAAGAGTATTTCCATGATAGAGGAATACTTAGCAAGTGTGCCAATTTTGTGTTTTAAAAAGTTCTTTATTCTCAAAATTTAATCAGTAGGATCTTGTCCTGGAACTTCCCAGGTGTGTCTTCCACTTTTCACATATGTGATTAGAGTAGAAATCATTCCTGTTTATTTGAATGAGAGTCCTTTGGTAAAATTCCTTTGATTCTAAGATAACTAGATGAAATGCGTTGCATAAATCATGTCACAGCAAACAGTTGTCACCTGGCACTAGAGCTTGATGGAATTTAAAAATGTTGGCTTTTTGCCTGTAATGTTCAGTTACAGTTGTATAGAAATTCTGTTAGTACACATGAGGCAGTTTGGCTAATGCACGATTCTTCTCTCAGTGATAGGGCTTTTATGAGTTTATTACAAAGATCTCTACTCTGGACTCCCAGAAGGTACTTAGGAAGGCTTTGTTTTAATTTCTCATTGCTTTCCCTTTGGTATACTTATAGGTAAATAGAACAAACCTTAAGTTTGGCAAAATCCTTAATATTTTTTAGTCCAGTGTCTATTGCAGTACAGGCATTTTTTAAGTGAAATTCCCAGGAGATAATCAAGTTTCTGCTGCTTTTTATTTGCAGCTATTGACTCCATGTCAAACCGTGCATTTTTTTTTTCTATTACCAAATATTCTACATCCATCTTTACTTATTGGCAGTTAAGCCTAATACCAAGCCTTTTCTTAGAATATGTATCTGAGCAAAAAAGAAAAATAAACCCACCATTGCACTTTGACTCTGGAAGAAATTACAGCTATAAGACTATGTATACTTCACACTGGGCCAAACTTTCTTCCTAAAAACCATGTTAAATTTTGGCATTCTGTGACAGCTCTAAGTTGTTTTTTGTTTGTGTGTTTGGTTTTTTATGTCTTTGGATGTCAAACGGATGCATATCAACTTAAAAAAAAAAATCCTGTTCCCATTTTCCCACCCCCATTACCTTCCCTCTCTTTAGGTAACTATTCTCATATTTTTTATCTGAATCCTTTCATTTGTGTGCACCCCTGTAAGACATGTTGACTTATTTTGTATCCATATAAATATTGGGTGTGTATTTTAATTTTGCTTTGTTGCAATTATGCTCTAAACATTGTTTAGTTTGTTTTCAGGACTGTTTTAAAGCTCTGTCTTTGTTATTGAGTATAAATCTTGATGTTTTTTAACTTCTGTATAGTATTGTGTAGACAGCATTTAATTCATTTTATTTATCCTATGTGTTGCATGCCTAGATTACAAGGCATTTCTACCACCAACTCCATGTTTTCATGCTATCTCTTTGTTTTCCATGCAACTTAAATTTCCTCTACCTAAAGATGTTAATCATCCTTGTATGAAGCAGTGTATGTTTTCTATTGCCATTCGTTTGTTTCCCAATCTTTTTGTGACTGCTTCCTCACTTCTTGAGAGTACTCAGATATCTTTTCCTGAAGGAAGACTTCAGTGGTTATTCATGCTTGATTTTGTAGCTTTGCAGTCAGCTCATACAGCACTTTTATCTTGGCAATATAGAAGACTATTTTTCTACCTAAAACTTTGAATTTCTTGAAACTTTGAATTTCTTGAAACTAAGGAGCAGGTCTTAGCCATGTTTGTATCTTTTGTGATAGACTGATGAATCACATATATTTGGCATGCAATAACAATTAATAGAATGAATGAAATGTGTGTAGGTGTTTTAAAGTGAAATACTGACTTTATATAAGCACAGGTGATTATTGTAAATAAGGAAAATTTGGAGCACAAGTACAAATGTAGCATAAAAGAGTGTTGCATACAGGAGGCTAAAATGAATTGATTTTTATAAAGATACCAAGGGTCACAGCATGTTATGGTCAGATCATGAAGGAAAACAATGAAAATAACATATAGCTTGGTAAATGTTGAAGTGCAGTCAGAACTATGAAGCTCCTGGGTTAGTTTCAATTTCTCTGTTAATAAAAATGATTCTCAAAATCAGTGAAGCAGACTAATGATGGTAGCTAAGGAATTAAAGTCCAAGGAAGGTGAGGCAGTGATGAGCAATTACTTCATGGGTAAATTGCTGGTGGGAATTTTACAGGGACTACACCTGAGAGGAGAAAGTATACATTATACAGAAATGAACAATAATGTAAAATATATGTTTATACACACACACACACACACACACACACACACACACACACACAGAAAGTACTTTAAGAAGAGGAAAACCCACAATTTAAACTAGATGCCAAGTTCCATGGGATTTCTATATTACCCTATGGTCAATAAGGAAATTAATAAAATTGTTTAAATAAAAAAAAATACAAAAGAAACCACTTTAATGCTCTCAACTAGTTAACACTTTGGATTAAGTGGCTTGTAGATATGAGTGGTTTAGTGATCTTTTAGCAGTTATGGTCAGCACTAATGTCTAATAGATGAAATATCCTTCAAATACAGTTTTCATTAAAAAAAAGATGTGTGAAAGTAAAATTCTGCACCTTAAATAAGATTAATTGGTTTCATGTCTATCCTTGGGACAGTTATTTAATTGATTATTAAATAAATGGTTTTGTAAAGGCTTATCTAGAAAAAGAAGCATTCCTCTGGAGACTAAGGTTTACTGGCAAGGTGGTATCATGTTAAACTTCCATAATTTTGTTTATAATGTGTAGATAAAGTAAGTTGATTTTGCCAAGGCTGTGAACAGAGTGTCTCATATATTTTGAAATAGATGGTTAAATTAGGGGCTGTTTTATGATAAAGGTAGATTCATAGCTGGTTGAAAAAACTTGATGAATGGATTGGTGTCAGCTTGGAGAGAAGTATTTCTAGTGATATGACATGGTGCTTTCTTTCACTCTGCCTTATTAATCATTTTTATCACTGACTTGGATGAAACAGGCCCATCACATTTGCATGTCACTTAAAGCTGGTAGCAAAAACTAATAGTTTGGATGAGGGAATCAGAATTGAAAAAAAGCTTAGTCATGTGAAATGGTTGGCTGAAACTAAAATGGTATATAATGGGGATTAATGTAAAATTGTGCATATTAGTTTGTCAAATAATCACATAGTCAAGATTCAAGTAGATATGTTTTAAGAGCAATTCATATAAAGAGGATCTGAGAATTTGTGATATAACTGTCACTGCTATGTCCCAGGTGTAGGCCATTTTAACAGAAATGCAGTGTTTGGAACAGAGAAGGTATAATTTCTCTGTATTGGTGAAAAAATGCCATTGTATTCACTTACAGCTTCCAGATTTTAAGAAGAGTCGTGAACTTTTTCATAAAAAGAATATTTCAAAGAATGAGAGTGACTTCATTATTAAGACTTAACTTTTGACCACGTGAGGAATCATTAGAATAATAGCTATCTTGTTTTTAAATATTTAAAGGCTGAATGTGGAATTAATCTCATTCTATATATGTTTAGCTTTTTTTTATATATAATATATATTTTTATTGTTATTTATGTCTTTTACATTTTGCATTCCCCTTGGGTAGCCCACCACCAATTCACCCTTGATCCATCTCCATGGTCCCTTGTGTTCTTTTCTATTCCATTTTGTGCCCTTTCCCTTCCCTCCCTCCAGTTATATATGTTTAGCTTTTTAAAGGAAGCTATCAAATATTTACTGTGGGGCTGGAAATTGGGCTTAGGCATTGGATATATAGTTGTGACTAAAAGCAGGAAAAAAATGACCTTATCTTTACCCTTTGTGGCACTGACAGTTTGTTGGAAAAGTCAACATTAAGCAAATAATTGCCTGAGTATATGTAAATTACAGCAGTGATAACTGCAATAAAGTAGATGTACATGACTCTCAGAGTGTATAATATAGTGGGGACATTTGATTTGGTAAGGAAGGGAAGGGAAGACTTGTTGGAGGAAGTGATACTTCGAGTGAGAAAGAATGTGCGTTAACTAGGTGCAGAAAGGCGGCGATGGGATCCGGGATTAGTGTGCATGATAGTGGTTATGAGGGACAGAAAACCTGTTTGGTGTACAGAGAATACACTACACACATGAAATGGTTGTTTGAAGGGGTCCAGCCCCTCAGGTGTAGGTATCCATAAGATTTTGGTAAGAAGTTTATTATCTATCTAGGAACAGTAAAAAACATTTGATGATTCTATGTAGAAGACTCTGATTTAAATTTAAGATGTCTTTGCTGTTGTGGGGAGTTGACTGGAGTGAGGCCAGAGAGGATGTGGTAAGCCACCACAGGAAAAATTGCAGTCAGGTGGACAGGCAGGCATTGTGCTGTAAGAAATGGGACCTCAGTGAAATTGAATTTCAGTTGTGAAGGTCAGATGGGAGTGGACAGACCACTGTATTTAAGGGTATGAGACTTAGATATGAATGCCGTTTTTGCCATTTACTAACTTGGTAGCCTTCTGCAAATTGTATTTTTTTCTCTCCCTGATTTAACGGTACAGCACCTGGCTTTCATGTTTTGTCAGATTTAGATAATTTGATTACACACATGAATGACTTACATATTATATGAATTTATATGTATATTATATCATTACATTATATAATGTGTTATATTATAAATTATATATATAGTATGAAGTGAAAAATTATATAAAAGGTGGATTTGAGGGAAAAAGTTAAAAATGGTATTAAGTCTCCTAATGGTTTTTTTCCTAACAATTTGGAATAGATGGTTCTTTAAGATTCTTACTGTAATCTCAGATTTTCATTGCTCTTCCCAGTTGTTTTGGAACATTATGAATAATAGGGATAGTCATTAACAGGGAGAGTGGCTCCATGCTCTCTACTTTCTAGTAGCAATCTAGTTGCTAGATGGTTTTAACTCACGTGTGGGGGTGTGTGTGTCTGTGTGAATATAAATATATATATATATAAATGAATTTTGTAGCAAAACCTAAAGCAAAATATTAAGCTTATTAAAGTTGTTTATCTATGTTAACATCAGTTTCAAAAATTTGTCTCTAGGTAAAAATGTGACATGCCCTTTGTAATCTAAAGCAAAAGGCCAAGGTGTAAGTATTATCTAAAATGTTAAATTTATGCACTGCTCTGGGAGAACCTCAAAGATAACTTCATCTTAAACACTCTATATACTTAGTCATGTTTTATGTTATTGTCCTTGACACTTTATTACTTTTATTGTCATATAAGAATTACTCAGTTACACATATTTCACTAGTATTGTGACTCCTGCATAATTCTTACAATTTGAGACATTTCTATTCAGAGAAAGAAATATTGTTCATTCCAGTTATTTAAATGCTTTTCTTTATGCAGTCAGGAATAATAATTGCTGTAAACGAATTGAATTTGAAGGATATTAAAACTTGGAAGTTGTTTCTGGATCCATGACTGAGTAGGATACATCTGAGTAAGAAACGAGGTCTTCCCACAGACTTCCATTTATACTGATAATGACAGTAATAGGTGGGGTAGGCACTATACTTAGGACTTTACATATATATCTATTTTTTAAAAATTTATTTATTCATACAAGCTGGGGTACACCAGAGGCGTCAGATGGCGAGAGGGTTCACTAGAGACAGAGTGGGGAGCAGAACAGGCAGATCGAAGGAAACACACTGCTGAGGGGAGCAGCAGAGGGAGGCAGGAGAGGTCTGCTGCACCATGTGGGAATCTCCCTGGCAGGGTGTGGAACTTGTGACACCACTGCCAACAGCTCCACAGCACAGTGCCTAATCTCTGCGCCACCGGGGAGACCCTACATATATTTTTATTAAATCTTTTTAACAACTCTGAAGTGTAGATACTGTTTGCCAGTTTTACAGATAAAGAAAATGGGTTTAGTGAGGTTAAATAACTAGTAAGTAGAGAGCCCTGGGTTCTATCACAAAATTTACTTTTGATTCCAAGACTATCTTATTTTGAAACAGCTGATTTTTACAAAAGATGTCGATTGAGTCATTTTAGACTAACCTGGAGCCATACTTCTTGCTTCTTGCTGTGGAAATATATTAAAGGCAGATAACACATAGCAGATACTAAGGTTGAAATAAACCTGTAGTAATCCCTGAATAATAATGGATTTCTTGTTACTCTTGTAATATTTTTAAATAGCTAATGTATAAACATAGTAAAATTAATTTGGATAGCCCGTATATACAATGCAAATCATGTCTCCCTCCTATTCCAATCTCTTCTCCCACATAGCAGCAACCTGTTTTTAATTGAGTATTCTTCTAGAGAGATAGTTAACATGAACTGAATTTTAAAAAATGACATTAGAACATCAAGTCTAGCCAACTAGAAACAACCTAGTTTGGCACCAGAGTAGCACTCAAGTACTCCAATCCAAAGAGGATTGGAGTTGAATGTAGGTGACACTCAGTGATGAGAATGCAGACTAGCCAGCACATTAGTCTCCTCTCCAAAGGGAGTAACAGAAACTCTTGTTTGCCCCATTTTACAGATGAGGAAATTGGTTTCTTGGTTACATGAATAGTTGCATGTAGAACAGAATTCAAATGCAGGCCTATGCTGCTCATCTTTCCTTATGACTTCAGTGCAGGTGATCTCTGGATTTGAGAGTGCTGTGAAGAATTTTACAATTGAAGTGGATTAAAATTGAATAGTTTCTACAGATAAGATATGTAGCAATATGCATGCATATCTTTTTTAACCTTTAAAATACATTGTTTATTTTAGAATAGATTCAAATTTGTAGAAAACTTATGAAGAGTGTTGCTCATATATCTCACACCCAGTTTCCCTCTTATTAACCACTATTTCACTATTATAAAGTTATACTTTGTCTCCCTTTTCCAGACTACTTTTGGAAGGAGGTCATTATATTCAGCCCACACTTAAGGAGTAAGAAGTTATGTTCTACTTCCTTAAGTTTGGAGTATTTTGTAAAATATTTGGAATACTTCCCCATGTGGGATTTGTTTTTCCTGCACCATTTATTTATTTCTTTAATCAACTATAGATTTATATAAATATGGACTCATGGAATTTATTTTTACCATGGTTTTATAATCCATTATTACTCAAGTTGTTTAAGCTTTTACTACAAGAAATATTTTAATTGACTCCTATGTCTCTAACATACCTTCATTTTTGTATTTATTTTTTCTTTCTGTGCACTTCCTTGCTTTATTGAACGACTGGCTGCATTGAACTCATACTTATATTTCTTGATTCACTTTTTCCAAGAATTGTGCTTCCTGATACTATAAAATGGTACTGGGAACAAAGATATGAGTACCAAATATAATAACAGCTCTTTTAAAAAACTGAATATTGAGTAGAAGAGAGTTTTAGCTGTTTTAAGGTAGTTTTAGTACTATTTCAGGTAGTAGTGAAGTAAGTCAATTTAATGATTTGTTACTATTTCTGGAATATAAAATTTATCTGAGTGAATTGAATAGTATTGATCCTAACAATTTTTAAGGTAAAATTCTAAGAAATCTTATAGCTTCTTTCTGTTGTTTTTAAAAATAGTCTGTCCTTTACGGTGCTTTACTTGATATTTTTCTTTTATGTTTTTGATTAGAACCTGAGGCAAAACTTCAAAACATGGTAATATGAAACAAGTTGGGATTAACTGTGGGATATTGGAAAGACTATCTACTCCATTAGGAAAATTAACAAGCATGGAGTGTATGAGAGACATGTAATTTATATTTATGTAAAAATAGTTATTTTGCATCACTAAGCACTTTAAATTTGTGTAGCCATGTTAAGGGAAAGCAAAAAAAAAAAAAAACAAAGTAGTAAAAAAGAAAAAAATAATCATCATTGCACTTAATTAAGAAACCTGGATCGTGATCTTAAGTGATTTATGTCATTGCAGGGAATATTTTCTATTGCAGATCTTGTGTTTCTAACTCTACAATTGAGATTTTTTTTTTTTTAATCTGAGATATTTGCAGAAGATCAGACAATTCTTTTTTGGGGGTGATTTTAAGTGTTTTGTGTGTGTTTATTTGAAATCTCAGTAATACCAACAAACATTTCTTGAGAGCTTATTTCTTATATTTTGTCCTGCCTTGCTAGGCAAGTATTTCCTTTTACTTTTTGGTGTCTACCATTTTAATAAACAAGTTGAATTTTTACTGCTCATTGAGCAACCAGGTCAGGAGAATGACAGAATCTGATAGATGAATGCATAAAATATATGTTGATTGTGAAAAGATAATTTTCTTAGAATTAACCAAATGTTTTTTTTCTTGCTTATTGTCATTGTAGTTGTTCTAACCTGTTATATTTTATGTCTCTTAGTTTAACTGTAAAGAATAGTGCTTAGAAAGGTGTCATATTTAACTGATTGTGTGTAATTGCAACTAGTATGAAGCATAGCACTAATAAGGAAAAGAGCCAGACAGGTAAAAATGGAAGCAAAAGTAAATGAAATGGTCTCAGATGAATAAGCAAATATGACTCAGTGCACAGAAAAACGGAGGCAGCTTTACCCGGGGAGGCCTAGAATGAAAATAGCTGGAAAATCTCAAGAGGGATGGAGCTGAGTGTAGAGATGGGGAAATAATAAAAGAAAGGTTTTGGATAAGGGTTGCTGGTGAATTCTGAGCCTGGCAATTCTTGCCAAAGAGGATGTGAGAATATGAGTATTTTCTTTTGTGTTCAGTTGGAAGTGTTAAAGCCCATTTGAAGAGCCCAGAAACACTGACCTGGAAGTCAGTGAAGGGAAATTTAAGTCTACTATGTCCTTGGTGTGTTAGTATCCCACTTAATTATTATATCAACTCTTTCATGTATTATGTAATTTAATTCTTATATCAACTCTTTGAGGGTAAGGTATTACTAGTTTCACTTTTACAGATGAAGGAAATTAGGCACAGAGGGGGTTGTAAATATACCAAACCACACAACAACTAATTGGAGGCAAATTCAGACCTGTGTTTAGAAATTGAATTTTTAATCTCAAGGCAGTTTGGGGACTCAAGATAGATAGGCAAAACCAATTTGATGTAGCTTTATATGTAAACTCTTGGGGCTTGAGCAATAACCAATACCGTTTTTGAGTTTCTGGATAAAACTGGTTAAGAGAAAAGAGTTTAAAATAGTAGCTAATATAGTTAGATAGTTTAGAACGATTGAAAAATGAGGGTTGTGGTAGACTGAAGTATTGAGAGGGCCTTGCAGTGGCCTGAGGACTCATGGAGATAGCTGACGCAGTAAATAAACTTGGAGATTGGCTGAAAGGTGAAGAAGATACTTGGCTTTTTTAATTATCTCTTCACATTCATTTTTAATTTGTCAGGATTCCTGCAGACTAATGCGAATAATTTTTGACTTTCCTTTTTTAGGGAGGATAAATTTTAGGGGTTATTTTTAGATTCTGGAAAAGTGATTGTTAGTATGTTAGTCCATTTGTGAATGGAAAAGGAGAATAACAAAAACCACTGTGAATCTTTAAGAATATAACACTTTAAATGGTGTGTTTATGTTTACAGAGTAAATCTTAAGAGCAAATTAATTATATGTCTGTAGTTCTTGAAGTTAAGTAGGCTAAGTGGGGGGAAAGCATGATTTTATCTTACTTTATTGCTGGCCAAATCTCTAGGCTGGCCATTTTTTCCTTTTAATAAAAATGCTTGTGGTTCCTTGTCTTCCCATTAGCTCATAGTTGAGAGCTCTGTTAAGTTGTCTGTGAGACGGAGTGTATTAGGCTTGCCTGATTAAAATTGTTCATGAGAGATCAAGCAGACAAGGGACTTTTAGCATAATTAAAAAAAAAAGTACTGCTGGCCTTTAAGATGAGATTTCAGAGATTTTTGATTTTATATCTACCTGTAGGGAAGTGTGTTTATGTAATTAGAGTCCAGTTCTCTCATGAAGCCTTCTTACTTAATTCACACATGGTGCCCTTTCCTTTTATGGAATATTATCTTCTCATGCAGGAGACAAGAAATGGAGAGATGAGCCAGAACTTGAATGAGCTGAAAGATTTCCCTTGAAAGATCACAATGTGATAAGTTAAACAGTTATCTCCTTATGTCAGCGTATTTATTTTTAAAAGGCAATGTAGGAACAAAGTTGAAGATAATTAAGGGAAAAATAAAAACAAATTATATATCCTATGTTCTTAGACAAATCTGAGAAAAATCACAACAGCTTTTGGAAAATAGTTTCCTTGTGCTTAATGGATCTTAGTCAAAGCTTTTTTATCCTTTACCTTTTTTTGTTTTGCAGCCCCAACTTTCCATTGCTGGGCTCTAAAATCATTCAGTTATTATCCCCATTTTACTATGTTTCAAAAAAAAAATAATTGCACTAAATGTCGTTTAAAATGGCTGCTGCTTTTGTCCTTTTAAAGCAAAGTCCATTGCTATGTACTGTTTAAGTACTTTATAAAGCACTTCATTTTTTTCCCCATGTGTTTTTAAAAATACATTTTAGTTCTTCTTCAGAAAGGAACCCTTTTGAGCATAAATCAAAATGTTATTGCTATAATGAGGCAGCATTTTAAAAGAAAATTACCAAGGTGTGAACTAACGGCTTCTGAACATGTGAACATTTCTTTATGGAAAGCATTTTCTTCACTCAATAAGTAATGCTTTGTTTTCACCCAGAAGATTGCTTTAGAACATTTCTCATGTAATTAAAATAATTTTTCCATTAGCTAAGAGTGTTTCTCAAGCTTCTTGAGTTTTTCTTTAAGTTTTTGTTATTTTGCATTTTTAGGAAGACTGATTTTAAACTGATTTAACATAAATCAATGGTGTTGAAGTTATTTCTGCAGCTAAAAAGCCCTCAAACCCAATGTACCATAAATTACCCAGTTAAATGTAATACTGATTTTGGAAACCGTTTCAAGAAATACATACATTGACCAAGTATAAAAATGTTTTATTTTTAAAATTTTTTTTTCATTGAAGAGATACTGCATTATAACATTATGTAAGTTTCATATCTTTCTCATTGAATCAACATGTATATATTCCTACATTAAGTTCACTACTGAAAGCCCAAATTTAACTTTATAAAGAAATTTAACTTTCATACTTTATAAAGTATGAAAGAAGCCTGAAATTTTAAATGGTGGGAGTTTTTTTGATTTTTCATATTGCCTTCAGGAGGAGAACACTAAACAAGGTTACATCTTGAAACGGTAAAATCTGTGAATAGTTTTGTTTGTGGGAGGAGGTCACAAAAAGGTTATTCCTCTGGCTTTCTTCTTCTTGACAAGTAATCAGAATAGTTCACAGATCTTCCTGGTTTCCAACCACTTTATTATATTGAGAATTAATATTTGCCTCAAATTATGTATCATTCTTATTTTTGATTAAATAAACTTTTAATAGGATTGTATTATCAAGTAGACTAGATAATAATGGTTGTTTCAATTAAGACATAATTTAGGATGAAATCATATAGGATTAACAAGATGTAGTGTATGTTATAGTTATATCAACTAGTATTTCTCTGTCACAGGCAGTATGGTTTCTTTTATATATATATAAAAAGAAAAGAAAACCCTTGTTTTTTTATTCTTGTTTAGTTCCAGACTCTTGTTAGTATATCCATTTAATTGCTATTCATCCACCTGTCCATCATCCATCCATTCAGTCGGTAAACTCTGAACCTTTCCTGTATAGCAGGCACTGGGTTTAGCTAGTGGTGACACAGAAATGAATAACTGTTTTTGAAGAGGTGGGTTTTTTTTGCAGCAAATTCACAAGTAATTGTGAGAATGAACAGAGTGATGCACATATAAAAGAAGGTACATCTAATTGTTGCTAGAATATAGGCAGACAATATTTAAACTGAGTCAGGAAGGATATAAGTTCATTCACCATGCCAAAAAATAAGAGGAAAGGCAACCAGAAGGGTGAGAGCAACAAGTGCAAATACATTACATTTTTAAAAGACTAGCATTTTAGTGTATCTGGAATATATAGGAGAAATAATAGGAAATAATACTAGAACAATAGGCAGGATTCCTTGTAAGGAGTTTTAAGTTATGAAGGAAATGAAGCTGAATAAGTGAAATAAAAAAATTTACATTTTGAAAAATAATTTGAGCAAGATTACAGGAAATATTTGTAAAGGGAAAAAAGACTGCATGAAGTGATCATCAGATGACCCCTATTTCTTCAGTGAACTAAGAGACAATCTTCTATTCCTGGGTTTCAGAACCAGACAGGCTTGATTACAGATCCTTATCTGAATAGCCTCTAACTTACCTCATCCTAAGATTTTTCAACTGTAAATGGAGATAATAGCTATTTCCCACTATTACAGAGTTCTTAGGTTCAAAATATTATTAAGATACTAGACCTATATGTTTAACAAATGGTAGCTATTATTAGTTATTGAAATCTTAAGTGCTTAAAATTGATAGTAAATATTATCAATGTCCCTTTCTCTCAAGAAATGCATAATTTGCTATATGTAAAATGAAACAAGATGAATACACATCTTACTCTGTTCATCTTTGAAGCCTGCTTTATTGCTTTCCCTGTATTGAAGATAACCCAATTAAAGATTGACAGATGTGCTCATTACCTTGCATATAGGCTCCCAAATACTTTAAGCCATTCAAAGTATTTGGTGTTGATGACTTTACCTTCTGATAACTAGGATTACAACATTTTTCCTCAAGTAGAAACTGTTGTATTTTTCTGTCTAGTGTATTTTTATTTATTTATTTTTATTTATTTATTTATTTATTATTGAGGTAATATTGGTTTACAACACTGTATGATTCAGAGATACAGGTTCACACCTCTCTGGATGTGTGTTACCACATCACACTCACCATCAAGGCACCAATAATACTCTACTATAGTCCATTAGGGCCTTTCCTCCTTCTCCCCAACCCAACCCTCTCCATCTGGTAGTCACAAATCTGCAGTATGATTTCTAAGGTTTGTTTGGTTTAGTTTTGTATGTTTGTTTCGTTTCTTTATATAGTACATGGAGTGAAATCACCCAGTATTTGTTTCTTCTAATGATTTACTCCATTTGGTGTAATCGTTGCCATTATAATTATATCCATGTTGTTGCAAATGGCAAGGTTTCAACCTTTTTTTTAAAAAAAAATAGCTAATAAGTATTTCATTATGTATGTATACCATATATATATCACAGCTTCTTAATCTTATCTGTCCTTAGGTTGTTTCCGTAACTATTGGCTGTTGTAAATCTAACTAATGCATTTAATGATCAAGAAATAATTTCTCCTCTCTAAAATGAGAGTTCTAGCACCTCACTTAACAGGTGATCAGTTGCGTTTCTGCTTAAACTCTCTAGTTCTTTTTCATATTTGGACAGCTTAAATTGTCAAAATACTCTTTCAGCATCTCTGACAGACTTCCTTTTAATTTCTAATCTCTGGGTACTTGTTCTTGCCTGAAGTCAGATAGACCAAATCTAATCAGTCCGTTTTTCTATGCCATCAACTGTTTGCTAAAAGTCATCATTTCTGGGCCTCCCTGGTGGCGCAGCGGTTAAGCGCTGCGCTGTGGAGCTGTCAGTGGTGGCAACACAAGTTTGACGCCCAGCTGGGGAGAATCCCACATGGCACAGCAGACCTCGCCTGCCTCGCCTGCTGCTCCCTTCAGCAGTGTATTTCCGTCAGTCTGCCTGTTCTGCTCTCTGTCTCTGGTGAATCCTCTCGCCGCCCCACGCCTCTGGCCTGTACCCCAGCTTGTATGCATAAATAAATAAATCTTAAAAAAAAAAGTCATCATTCCTTTTTCACATTTCACATTTCCTCCCTTCTGCTTGCTTTGGTCTTAATTTAGTCTTCCTTTTCTGATTTCTTAGGGTGAAAGCTGAGACCATTAGGTGAGATCTTTCTTCTTTTCTACTGTAGATGTTTTGTATTGTAGATTTCCCTCTTAATTTCTGTATTAGTGGCATTTTGATAAGGTATGTTCCTGTTTTCATTCAGCTTAAAATTCTAATATATTTTTGGTTCCTTCTTAAACCCTATATTTACTTAGTAGTTTCTTAATTAGTTCTAAAATATTTGGAAGTTTCCCAAAGATCTGTTATTGTTTTCTAACTTAGTTCATTTGTGAGCAGAGAACATCCTTTTCTATACCTTGGTTTCTATCACTTCTGTTTCATACATTTTGAAGCTCAGTTGCAAAGTGCTTAACCATTTCAGTTTACTCTGTCCATGAATTGACCACTTTATTACAGTGGGATTATCCTCTGGTAATAGTTTTGTTCTAAAATCAATTTTTTTTCTAGTATTAGTTTAGCTATGCTAGGTTTCTTTCGACTATTATTAAAGTGGTTTGTTTGTGTCCCCCTCCCCCCAGCCTTTTGCTTTTAAACTTTTTTTGGTGTCTATATTTAATGTTTATTTCTCAAAGACACCATATTGTGTTGTGCTTTTTTTAGGAGTCTGATAATATCAGCCTTTTCATTGGATTGCAACATCACTTATACTTTCTGTGATTGTTGATACAGTTTTAGTTCTGTCATCTTACTCTTTGTTCCTTGTTCTTTTATTTTTTTGTATACTTTTTTCATGCTTTCTAGACCCTTTAAATATTCCAGTTGTAATCCTGAATTAGTTTTAGTTTATTTAAAGATACAGATGACTTATGTCAACTTTTGAAAGCCTTAATGTCTAATGTCTTATAAGTGTTTTCAACTAGGAATTTATAGGACTTATTTTGCTAACCATAAAAAAATACTTGCTAATTTTCTATTTGCCATAATATTTAGCTGTTAACATAGATTAGTTTTGTAGCTGCTATTGAATGACCTTACTTAAGATCAACTATTGACTTCTCTGCTCTTCCCATTCTCCTCTGTGAGGAAGGTGACATATTTAGAGCTTCAAGGTACTTACTCATGAGGACCATATGAAGAGCCTCCTAGAGGAGGCAACTTGCACTCAAAGGTTTATTAGTATTTACTTGTCTTGATTCAGGATCTTTTCTTCCATTTTACTTAGGGAGAGAGTAAAAGGAAGAGAGGTAAATCATTATTTTGTTTCTATCAATCTGCCTATTCTTTCCGAATAAAAGAACTGGTAGAATATATATATATATATATATTTTTTTTTTTCAGAAAATTCCTACTCAGTTTTCAATTATAGCCACTATATTATCCAACGTGAAGAGGGCATGCCAGGTTCTTGTAATTACTGTAAAGCATTGAGTGGCATGAAGAAGGGAGAAAGGAAAGATGTGGTATGGTTATTTTATCAGATCTGGAAACAGATAAATTATCACCTATCGATTTTTTTTTAAAGATTTATTTATTTATACATACAAGCTGGGGTACAGGCCAGAGGAGTGGGGCAGCGAGAGGGCTCACCAGAGACAGAGTGGGGAGCAGAACAGGCAGATCAGAAATACACTGCTGAGGGGAGCAGCGGGCGAGGCAGGAGAGGTCCGCCACACCATGTGGGATTCTCTCTGGCTGGGCGGCCAACTCTTATCGCACGCTGCCGACAGCTCCACAGCACTGCGCTCAACTGCTGCGCCACCAGGGAGGCCCAGCACCTATCGATTTTTAATCCAAGGAAATGGGACAGTGTGTGATCTATATTTGTGCTCCCAAGAGGCCTATATCTGAAATACCCCCATATACATATATGGCCTAGACCTGAAGAAAAAGAATTTCTCCAAATTCCCTCTTTCCTAAAATTGCCTTGTCCCTAGAGCTTTCCTAGAAGTAGCTTTGTCATTAGAGGGTTTTTGTTACAGTGGCTTCAGTTTTTAGAAGATATGTAAGTCAAGATATTTTTGCTCCTTTGTATTCTATGTCTGGTTCTTAACATTTCAAAGAAGTGGAATGTGTTACATCCCTGTAAAATGCTTTCTGCCCTGTTTACTTCAGACAGCTGAGTGTCTGCTGTGGTTAGGACTGATTATTTGTAAGCTGATGAATGGATGCCAAAAACTAAATGTCTCTTGAGTACAGTGGAGCCTATAGTCTAGTCTCCATGAATATTAGGGCAGTGTGCCAACTAGAGCTGGCTTAATTCTGCAAGCAGGAGCCCTTTGCAGAAGGATTCATGGTAATTAACCAATTCAAAGTGCAATATTTTCCTTTCATTAATTTGGCAGAAAACAACTAAATATCTACAGCAAGAATGTTTTTGACATTTTCATTTGCTGGTTGGGAAATAATGGATACTTTGAATTGTGCTATAAAAGAAAACTGCTAGAATTTTGTCATTTCCATTTTAACTTCCTAATAAAAATGTGTATTACTCAATTAGCAAATTTTTTATACAAAAAAATTAAGTAGACATGCTTGACTATCGGGGTGACCAGATTGATTTTTTTTTTTTAGATGATTGCTTTTAGGAGATTCTTAGGGACTTTATATAGATTCAGAACCATTGCTTTTTACATCTCCCTCCCTGTATATTTGAGGAATGGAATTCCAATTAGGTGTGATAGTTTCCTACCCTTCCCCCCTGTTCAAGGTCACTTCTATTCCAAACATTGTATAGAATTTTTCTCTCCTCTTCTGTTTCTTTTGGGTTAAATATTTTCTATGTCAATAAGCCCATCCCAATAATTGTTAATTTTTTACTTTTAAAAATATTGTGCATTCAGTCAGTTAAGATGAAGCATTTTGAATAATTTTGGAAGGAGGGTTCATTGATGTGAAATTATTCCCTGGAGGAATCAAGGGATATTTATATTTTAGGTTATGTATATACTTGTAAGTAAGTATGTTTTAGGATATGTTACTGTTATGTTAATTAACAGTGTTTATCCATTCACTAAAAATATAATGTTTAATAACACCCATACCTTTGAGTACTAAGCTCTGGTTAGTTAAAACTTAATATCCTTAAATTTAATATTTTCCTCTCCTGAAATTTTGATACATTTTCTGTATGTATTTTTGCCTCTATAAGGTCTTTTTAAACTGGATATATATATATATATATATATATATATATATATATATATATCCATCTCATAATCCATGTATGTGGGATATTTCCAAATTTACCCATGAACCATCACCATAGTCCCTTGTGCTCTTCTCTCCTTTATTTTATTTTGATCCCTTTCCTTCCTTTTCCTTGCAAAATGTCTCTTATTTATGGTTGCCTGCTGGTTTTTATTATTATTACTGTTGTTGTTGTTGTTTTTCCTGATCCTTTATTTGGATCACCTATATTCCTCCTATAAGTGAAACCATTCTTTCTCTTTTTCCTTCTGGCTTATTTCACTGAGCATGATACCTTCTAGCTCTACCCATGTTGCTGTGAATGGCATGAGTTTATCTTTTTTGATTGATGAATAGTATTCCATTGTCTGTATATACCACATCTTCTTTATCCCATCATTTATTTGGGGGCATTTGGGTTGTTTCTGTATCTTACCTATTGTAAATAGTGCTGCAGTAAACATAGGGGTGCAGGTATCTTTTTGAATTAATGTTTTTGTGTCCTTTGGATAGGTTCCTAGGAGTGGAATTGCTGGGTCCTATGGTAGCTCCATGTTTAGTATAAACTGGAGATCCTTAGTTAGAAAAATACTGTGCTATTTTTAATATTCTTGTGGTTTCAAGTTTCAAACCCACTTTATCTACAAACAGATATTGAATTAACTCCTAAAATCCCAAAAACAGCTTGGTCTCATGAAGAAGTACAACTCACCATCAGTAAATCATCAGGAATCTAAATAATGCTCTTTCCATTTTATGTTATCTTTCATCTATATGAGATTCACAATAACTATAAACTTGCTGTCAGATATATAAGGCAATATATAGTTGCCTACCACTACTTACTGGCCTGCCAGCTAGTAAGTGATCAGCCTAGACAAAGACACCAGTTAAAAAAATCACAAGAGAGAATGTGAACCAGATCAGGTCAGGTATCTACCCTAATTAGCTACTGCTGAGTGATCAGCATCATGAAGTACAAACATGGCAGTTATAGCCCCTCTCAATTAGATGTCTTTTGACCTTGAGATCTGGATTAGAAAAATAGAACAACAAGCAAATTCTTTATGAACTGTCACCTGTCCTTTCAATCCACAAATATTTTTGTGCTTACTTGAGTCAGGTACTGTGCTAATTGGTAGAAATTCAATGGGTCGTGAAGTAAATACAGAACTTGACCATGAGAAGCTTAATTCTGGTAGGGGAAAGGGAATTTTAAAAAGTCAGCGTATAGCCTTAAAACAGAGGAAAGTAATTTGTAGGTATGCCATAATCATTAAAAAATGGAAATGGGTGGAGAGGGAGCAAAAAAAAAAAGTTGGAAACAACTAAATAGTCATCAAGGGGTGAATTTGGGGATTAATTGTCAATAACAACTAACTATTGAACTATCTACTTGGCCTAAGACTGATTTTATTCAGTAACATGTACTAGAAAATCTACCGTATTAAAAAGATTGTTCAGTTTCGTAGACTTAAAAATGCTAAGGTGAACATAACAATGGATGAGCCACATAAAGGATGGCACCTTTAGTGTTAAGGCAGAAAATGACATTTTGTTAGAAACTTATTTTGCGTTTATTCATTTGTCCTTTGAGTGCTTTATTATATGTCAAACATTCTAGGCATGAAGGCTATGCATTAAATAATTAGGTCTCCCCTTTTCATGGTTCTTTCATAAGAACCTTGCTATTCAAAAATAATGGCATTTGACCAGCATCATCATCAATCAACTCGGATATTATTAAAAATGCAAAACCTCATACTATACCCAGATCTACTTAATTAGAATTTGCTTTAAGATTCTCATGTGATTAGTATCACCATAAAATTTGAAAAGCATCATTTTAGACTGTGGGTTGACAAAATATGGCCTTGAGCCAAATCTAGTTGGTAGCCTGTTTTTGTAAATAATGCTATTGGGACAGTCATGTCTATTTGCTTACATATTGTCTGTGTCTTCTTTCATACTACAATGGCATGCCTAAAAGAATTACTGCTTGGTCCTTTACAAAATAGATGTGCTGTATCTTGCTCTACAGTTTAAACAGATTGCTTGGAATGCTCCGCAGGGATTAAATTTTACTTATTTTACTTATGGAGTAAGTTGTATTTAAAATGTTTTTGGAAAGCAGTGGTTTAACATTCTAAACCTATAATCCAGATGAAATACATGGAGTCTGGTAGACAAGACACATTTAAGTATTCAGAAGAATGAGTAAGACTTTGTGACTGATACAGTACAAAAAATGGAAGACAGATCTAGGAGCTAGCATGTTGGTGCTATTACAGTGAAATAGTAATAAAATATAAATTTGAGGAGTTTTAGAAAACAAGAGTCCTTTCTGAGGCACAGTTGTTGGAGGTTGTCAGGACTTATATTTAGCTGTCTAAATGAGGAAATTGAGACTAAAAAATGTCAAGTGTTTCAATAAATATACCTGTAGTCGAACTAAAACTAGGATCTATGTATCGTTTAATTAAACTTCACTGAAGCCAAGGGATCTAAGCTGATTCATTCATTAGCTCCTAGCCTAATGACTTTCAAGTCACTTCAGTCCAGAGCATTCTGCTTTAATGTATTAGGTTTCTTTTGAATGTCACTAAATACATTTTATCCTCCTAGATGACTTTTTTCAAAAGTTAATTTAACCACTTTAAACATAATTCCTGTTATCATAAGACAATGATCATTTATATACAAAAATTACTTGAGAAGGCACTGAGTTATAAATAATTTAAAAGAGTCTAGAAAAATGGGTGGTACTGCTAACCTAAGTCAGCTTAAGTTTGGTACTTTCTGTGTTCTCCATTTGATTGGTATCTTGGCTGTGCAAATGGACTATGGCTTGGAATCCACTGCTTAGAGTAGAATTTGTGACTTTGTAGACTGTTCTATAAAGGTCAAGGTCTTTAAAATCAGAATAGTAGCAAGTCCACATCTTTATTGTAGAAAGCAAATACAAAGTAGATGTAAAGCAACATGATGAGAACATCTACCCCATGGTAAGTTAAGAGAACATGGACATGTGTAGGTTATCAGAGTACTATCTAAATAATATTATTTAATTACTTTACAAGTGAATTCACTCAGACAAACCAAAAAGATCAGTGCGATATGGACTAGGGATGAGAGTAGCACTTTCAGGACTTAAAGGAAAATATGCCTGGGTGCCTCACACATTAGAATCAAATAAATCTGAAAACAATTGCCATTTTTAGTCTTAACTAAACAACACATATGCACACACGTATATACACATACAATTGTATTTTTGACTGTGTTGAGTAACAATGAGAAATTGTTAAATATTTTTGACCTAAATTTTTAGTCACTCTTTTGACTTTAAAGAATTTAAAATATTTTTGTGGGCCCCTGAAAATATT
Organism: Scalopus aquaticus; assembly: GCA_004024925.1. Classification (NCBI taxonomy): domain Eukaryota; kingdom Metazoa; phylum Chordata; class Mammalia; order Eulipotyphla; family Talpidae; genus Scalopus; species Scalopus aquaticus. Next base: position 32,735 of record PVIJ01002522.1, on the reverse strand, counting down.
GTGGTCCCTAGGAACTGTGCCTAATGAAAGAGTTGGCTCTATATATCTCCTAGCATTTGTTTGCTTAGTATATCAGGTATCTATATCAATTGAGAAAGCCTTGTTTGGCAAAAATTCTGCTTCCTTTGTGGAACTAACCATTTCATTTAAATTTTCTTAAGATTTTTAAAACTTTCTTAAGATTCTCATTTATATATTTGGGAAGCAAGTGCACATTCCCAAAGTCTTTAAATATACTTAGGAGGACCTTTATATTTCTCAATGTTGAGATCAGACCAGCCTCAGATAATGGGAAATGAGGGCAATTCTGATAAGTTTGAGGTTTTCTTTTCCTGTTTTGTTTTTAAAAAAATTACCATGAGTAAAAATAAGTAGACATACTTTAGCAGGTGAAGGAATAGGATAGCCAAGTATTACTGATGTTTAGCTTGTGATGTTGCCCATGAAAAAGGAAAATATGGAGGAAAGACTTTAAAACACCTTTGCTAAAACTTTAGAGAGTATATAAAGCTTAAAATATTTTCAGAATTTTCCATCATCATGATAGTTTTAAATGTCTAATATATTTTGTCAAAATTACTTGGCACTATATGTGCATTTTTCTTAAGTTTGCAAGTCATACAAACTGAGGAAAGGGGGAGAGAAGACACTTGTAAATTAAGAGAATGGAAGGAAACAAGAATAGTTTAAAATAATCTGGACAAGAGCCTCTGCTTCTGGCCATGATGGAATAACTGGTATTGGTCTAGCCTTCCTCTCATAAGTAATGATAAAACTGAAAAAAAAAATAATATGAAGCTACTTTTCTCAGGCATTGACTAACAGGCAGGGCAAGACTATAATTGTTGGGAGGCCAGCTCATGAGAAGAGACCCATGTTTGCCCTGGCTCTTTACCTTGAGACCATTTCCTGACTATGTCACAGGGAACATGATCCACACAGAAATAGTGCTGCCTGTGAGCCAGGTAGATAGAGATCAGAGTTTAGGGCTGTGGAAACAGTTTGAATCTAGAGCAAGGCACCAGAAATGAAAGAACTGTACAGAAATGGGGGATCCAGAATTCTGAATGCAAGTTCCCTGTGAGTCCTCGCCTGGGAGATGGACTACATATTTGCTAAATAAGACTCTGTAAGCTTACCAGAGTATGTCTAGTAATAATCTGAGAATGAACAGATATCCTAAAAGTTCCTGGTGGACATTGGCGTTCTGTCTCAGGCAGAATAGAGAAATGTTAGTAGTATCCTAGGACTCCAGCTGAGAACCAAAAATGTCTGCACTTTAGGAGGGAGGACCACATTCTAGAGTGAGGCCCGCTCTAGGTTTACTCTACAACTGCTACAAAACATTTGTAGAAGACAAAGATAGAAGTTTGACACTGTCAAACCTAGAGGAGCTTGAAAAACACCCTGGACTTTCTGAAAATCATCTCAAAAAGACAGATAAATTCAGGATGTTCAGTCATTAATTATACTACCTGAGAACAAAGTCACCACTCTTCAGAGGACCTAGCAAAATCAGAATCCAAGTTCTCTATATTGTTTTACTAATACGGTATTCAATATATAATAAAAAATTACTGGATATGCAGAACAGAATAAGAAACAGGAGAACTGTGACCCCTAGCCAGAAAAAAATAAAATCAATAGAATGGAGCTTGAGGTGGTCTATATGTTGGATTTAGCTGACAAAGACTTATGTATGCATAGCACCTTAAAAAGAAATTGCTATGGTCTTATTAAGGGAACAGATAGGAAACTGTGGTAGAGAAATGAGAGTTCTAGAACTGGAAAAAACAATGGCTATAATTACAAATTTTTTTTTTTTGTCACAAATGATGCTTGGGGTTTTATTTATTTTTAATTAAAAAATTTTAAGTTGTTATCGAAGTACCATTATTATACATCCTCGCTAGTGTTTTCACAGTATAGGCTGCCCCCATCCAGGTGTAGTCACTGTAGCGCTCCTACTGTTGAAGCACCCATAATCCTCCACAGAAGTCCATTGTGTTCGCCTTTGCACCCTTCCCCCTCCCCCTCCCCCTCTGAAAGCCAAAGATTCAATGGTTCCTTTTCAAGGGCTGGTTTTAAAGTTTGTCTTTGTCTGACTGTTTGATTTCTCTATATCCCACATATGAGTGACACCATCTGGTATTTATCTTTCTCCCTCTGCCTTATTTCACTGGGCATCAGCCCTTCCAGTTCCATCCATGAAAATGCTGAAAATGGCATGAGTTACCTTTTTTGATTGCTGAGTACTATTCCATTGTGTATTGCAACTTCTGGCCATATGTAATCATAAATGCACCCACTGTAGCTGCGGCTGTTTTCTTGAAAACACGAAAACCTATGATGCATATTATAGATGGTAGAAAAATCAGTGAACTTGAACTTGAACCATATCAATAAAATGTATTCAGTCGGAAGAACCGAGAGGAAAAAGGTTGAAGAAAAATCAGGAGAAACTTGGGGATCTGTGGAACTAGTGTATTTCTAATTGGAGTCACAAAAGGAGAACATAAAAATGGGCCATGATAAATATTAAGAAAACATCAACACACATCAAAGAACCTCAGCTAAACTACAATCATGGGCTGCTTAACCATGGTCAGTGACACACTGCATTTACCACTGTGATTCCAATAGGCTAGACCTTATAGACTAGGTGTGGAGTAGGCTAGACCATCTAGCCTAGTTTGTGTAATTATGCTCTATGCAGTTCATGTAATAATGAAATCACCAAAAGATGCATTTCTCAGAATGTATCCCCATTGTTAAGTAATATTATGACTTCATAACATGCTACACCTGGTAAGCATGTAAGCTTACCAGCAGTAAGCTGCTGAAATATCTAGTGGTCTTCATAGTGGTGATGAGGAAACTGTCAAAAGACTCTTTAATTATTCCACCACTATTGGAAGGAGCAGCTAACTTCATTCCACATGGGGAAGGATATAGTGCAAGGAAGGCAGCTGTTTGCCACATTGAAAAAATATGGAATCAAAAGGCCTCCGTGGTGGCACAGGGGTTAAAGTCTCACCACTATCAAGCTATATAGCCAGCCATGAGTTCTGCCTCATGAGTGCTATCCCTGGCCAGGGAGCTAACCCACATGGTGCAGCAGACCTTTCCTGTCTCGCCTGCTGCTCCGTTCAGCAGTGTATTTCAGTAGACCTGTCTGTTCTGCTCCCCACTCTGTCTCTGAACAGATACACCCCCTGTACCTCTGGCCTACACCCCAGTTCTTGTGTGCATAAATAAATAAAAATAAATCTCTAAAAAATATGGAATCACAAAAATCAGTCTATATACCTAGGTAGATTTAAGTTTTAGTTTTCATTTTATAAAGAGAGTGTGGACTCATTGGAGGGAAATATTAATATATAAAAATAAGGAAGTAGATTATAATTCTCTGATCCCAAAACTTTTGACCCTTTTATAAAAACGTGCAAAATATTCTTATTTAAGACATATTACTTTCTAAAAAAGCCCTGAATTCTGATCTCTACCTGATGTTTTTAATCTTAAATTGGAGCAGATAACCTTTCTGTGAGAAAAGTTCAGGTTGAATTCAATGTCTCTATTTATATCCATAACACTATGTTTAATATAATTTTATATATTTTTAATATTAATATATAATGTAATTATAAAATTTTAGGACTAAACCAGTTATGAATTAAAGATTAAGTGAAATTCAAAGAATTGAAAATCATGCAATGAAAATCTCACATCTATTTATAAATTACAAAAATTGAATACATAATTTTTTTTCAATTAATAATTATGTGTTGACTGAACTTGATGTATATCTTTCCTCTACCCCCATTTTGGGGAAAATACTATCCTAAATTTTATAGACACTTATGATTATTTAAAAACTTTCTAACAGGTGATATTTGGACAAAATTAAAGTGGTTGTGCACCTAAAAGTCACCAAAGACAGTCTCATATTTCCTCATTTAGAAATCATTTTTTAAAAAGATTTATTTATTTATGCATACAAACTGGGGTGTAGGCCAGAGGTGTGGAGTAGTGAGAGGATCAGAGAGAGGATCAGAGAGAGGAGCAGAACAGGCAGATCAACTGAAGTACACTGCTGAGGGGAGCAGCGGGCGAGGCAGGAGAGGTCTGATGCGCCCTGTGGGAATCTCCCTGGTGGGGTATCTAACTTGTGCTGCAGTGGCTGTGGATAGCTTCATAGTGCTGTGCTCAACCCTTTGGGCCACCAGAGGGGCCCTTCATTCAGAAATCTTTATCAGAGGAACATAGACTAGAATCTGCAATGGTTCTCAAAATTCTAAAGTGGTGATATTAATTCTTTTCCTACCAGTAATCCTTTATTATTTTTTCTGTACTTAACTATTTAAAATGATGAGTCACATAAATCTGGGCGTCCTTTGCTTTTAATAGCAAATTTCTTTGAACCGTTTTACCATCTGGTAACTTTGTAGTCTGGTTGTTAGAAATCCTATATTTGTATTCTTAGGGCTTTGATTTTTTTGGGAGTTGGAATAGTGTTGAAGAAGCAGAGGCTACATTCATTTTGTCCACATTTCTCTCATCCTTTTGGAGCTGAAATCCACAAATCAGTGGATCTTGACACAACTTACAGTTGATTGTGCAGTTGAACACCATCTTGTTTTTGCTTTACCAGTTCAAGAATTACAGCCCAAACCCGTTAAGTCTTGAGCTCATGTGTAATACGTGATTGAGTAGTTTAAACATTATACAAGTTTTAAATTAAGTGTTTGTAAGAAGTATCCACATAGGATCAATAAAAGATGCACAGTGAATAAAGACTTAGACTATGTTTGTATCTAACACCAGAATTTTTGTAGTCTATATATTTAGCTTAAACAAATTCTGCAACCAGTTAAAGTCTCATTAACATCTTGTGCATTCTAGCTTTGAATGTGATTCCTGCCCTCTCAGTTTTTGTTGCAAATAATAAAAAATATTTTTTTTTTCTGAATGATCCAAATGGATTTAAGCTATAAATGAACTAATGTAACTATAAGAATTGAAAGACAGGGCTATTTCAGGAATGATTCCGCAGTTCAGTCAGTGACTTCCGTTTCTTTCTGTGTTTGTTTCATTTTTCATTAATATCTTATTTTGCTGTTTATTTTGCTTAGTTCATGACTGTCTGTTTGTTCTAGCTCAATTACTCAGTGTGGTCAGCTTGCAGGAGACAGATTAGAGTCAGGAGGTAATATATTGATTATTCATTGCCTGCCTGCTTTTTTTTTAAGATTTATTTATTTATGCATACAAGCTGGGGTACAGGCCAGAGATGTGGGGCGGCGAGAGGGTTCACCAGAGACAGAGTGGGGAGCAGAACAGGCAGATGGATGGAAATACATTGCTGAGGGGAGCAGTGGGCGAGGCAGGAGAGGTCTGCTGCACCTTGTGGGAATCTCCCCGGCTGGGTGTTGAACTCACGTCACCGCTGCCGACTGCTCCACAGTGCAGCGCTTAACCTCTGCGCCACCAGGGAGGCCCTGACTGCCTGCTTTTTATAGCACTTAGTAGAAATAGTTACCTCTTTTATTTCCCCAGATTTCATTATTCCTTAGGCCAGTTTTTTATATAACCACAGAATTCCACAGAAGAGAAGGGTCTGTATTTGCTGGTTTGACATTTGACCCAGAGATATCTTTGGCTGTGCAGATAAGGATGCAAGGAATTTAAGTGGACAAAATGATTTCTGTAGTCTTAGATCATCAGCTCAAAAAACCAAGTATGAAAAGAGGTAATGAAATAAAGGAAGGAATGGGACTGATGACTAAAGGTAGATAGGAAAATATACAGTGATTTATAGGAATAGCTGGTGATTTTGTCCAGTGTGGAACTGCCTCCCATCTACATGAGATACAGCAGTGTTGCTGACAGATTCTAAAATCTGCAGTTAGTTGTAGGGAAGATAAAAGTTAAGCTCCTGTTAACTTACCGGTTAAAGTAAACTTTTAACAAATTTCTTAACCTTCTTCCTTTAATTTTTCACCTGTAAAATATAGTTGTTAATAAAAATATATCTATTACTTTTGTGAAGACTACATGTCATATGTAAAAAGTTAAAAAATGGCAAATATCAAGCTAAATTATTTAATGAATGATTATGATGATAATTGATGTCCACAACTAACCTTTAAAGCCATCTTACCTTTTCTTTCTTTGCTTTGGGCTTCTGTTTTTAGGTTTCTGCTGTTTTCTGTATAAGCATTAGGCATCAGCTATATGTAGGTATAGATTATTCCATTAGTACTTTACCCAGGGAGGAACTTTTTCCTGGTCTTGATCCTTCTCCCAGTGTTGAAAACCACTTGTTGGTATAGCTCATTTGAAAAACTCAAAAGACAGCATTCATGCTGTGAGCTTTAATCTACTGCTGACTGATTGAAGGATGGATGGCAACTGAGAGTCAACTCAGAGGAAGAAGTTGTACTTTGCCCCCAACCCCATATGCTTTCTGCCTAGTCCAACTGTTCTGCACTCAGTGTCATTATGTACCATCATGGTAAACTTCCTTATAATGGAGGAAAAAGTCCCTGGTGGTATGAGGAGATGAGAAAGGTAGTTTCAAAATGTTAATGTTGTAGGCAAAGTTTTATTCCTGTTGGTAATGATACAAAAAATAGCATCACCTACTTCTCAAAACAGTAAAATTATTACCAACTTGTTTGATATTACTGTATTGATTCAGGTGCATGCCATCAGGTCATCTTAGGCTTTGGTGTCATTGTCAAAAAGATAAAGCAAGCATTATAAATAGTAGCTTTTTTTTTAATTAAGGTTTGTTTGTTTTTAAGATTTATTTATTTATGCATGCAAGCTGGGGTACAGGTCAGAGGCGTGGGGTGGCGAGAGGGCTCACCAGAGACAGTGAGGAGCAGGACAGGCAGATCAATGGAAATACACTGCTGAGGGGAGCAGCAGGTGAGTCAGGAGAGGTCTGCCACCCATGTGGGAATCTCTCCGGCCGGGCATCGAAACCGTGTCACCACTGCCGATAGCTCCACAGTGCAGCGCTTAGCCTTTGCACCACCAGGGAGGCCCATAAATAGTAGCTTTTATTAAAATATGAAAATTTGGAGATCTTTGGTAAAATATGTACTACCTTCATTTAACATATAAGAGACACATGAAATTAATAAAAACTTATTATTTTGTTATTTGGAAAAAATCATAAAGTTAATTATATCAACTTGGTATTATTTAAATTGGACAGTGAATCGTCTATTTTTGTGCTCTTAGTAATGTATGCAGTGTTGAAAGCATTGAAATTGCATAAAATAAAAATGTGAAATGTGTTGCACATTTATTTTGTTTTCTTATACTAAATGGAATTTGTTCAAATAGTGTACTGCTGTGTGCTGCCTTTTATCCCTTTAACAACAAATTTAGAAATAAATGATTTGTCTTTTAAAAATTGTTTTAAATCCATAAATTCTAGTTTAATGGAGCTTATTGGAAGTAATAGTTGAAAGTAGCAGGACGACCCTAAAGTGAAACTTAGATCTCATACATGTGGTAGTATTAATTTGTCGGTTGATCCAAAAACACTTCATGTATTAGATAATATTTTGTTGGATCACTGTCTCTTGCTTTGAAAAGAAATTGCCCCAGCTATGTTTTGACATTGGCTTTCAAAGAACTTCTAAGCTTTTTTTTTTTCCCCTGGCACTTATGAATTGGAAGAAACCCCTTTTTCTGTGTGATATCCTATTTTAATTGAAGTCACCTAATTAAAAACATTAAAATCATTGTCTTGACTAGTAAGCCTTAAGTAATTATAAATCAACACTGTGTAATAATGGTTATCATTTCCTAAGGTTTTACTATGCATCAAGCAATGTTGAAAACTCACAAAAGGCATATGCTTATTTAATCCTTAGAATCACTCTAGGAGATAGGAACTACTTTGTTTTGCAGTTTATTCCCCTTTTGCAGTTGAGAAAACTGAGGCATTGGCAGGTAAATAACTTGTCCAGTATCATTGTTACTAGTTGTGGTAAATTTTGAATTCAAGTGCTGTGGACCAAGAATCCAGTACTCTTTAATTATTAAGTCACTCCTTTTACTTTTATCTGCATCATTATATTTGAAATGGATTTCTTATAAATCTTTCACTTGCTTTCTGTTTTTTTTTTAATGTAGTATGACAGTCTTTGCCTTTGATGTGTTTAAACTTCATTTTAAGTGAATTGTGGGTAGGTTTAAATCTACCAAGTTGCTCTTTGTTTTCTATTTGTTTTTATCTATTGTTGGTTTCTCCTATTTTTCTTGCTTTCTTTTAGGTAACTTGAGTAATTTTTATGATTCCATCTCATCTCCCTTATTTGCTTATTGTTATACCTCGTTGTTTATTCTTTCAGTGATTTCTATATGGTTTTACGGTATGCCTTCAAATAATTTTGTATTACTTCTTGGATAATGTAAGAAAAGTCAGTGATTCTCATCAGTAGTTGGGACAATCAGTGGGTGAAGACGATACTGGAATCATGTCAGTTGTATATATGGAACTTTGAAAAACATGTTAATTCAGCTGTCCTCCTACTGAGTTGTTGCTCCTATAGGAAATTTTAAAACACCTTTGCCCCCTTTTTTCTGCATGAGAATATTGAGGCTCAGTTTAAGGTGACTTTAGTAAATGACAGAAACATGCCCAATATAGCATCCTGTAGGGAGTGGGAATACTGGTGTTGAAATTAGGTAGAACCAGATTAGAAATCCAGCATCATTGCTTGCTAGATATATGACCCTAAATGCCAATTTTATCCCTAAATTATGGATAAAAATAATCACCTCATTGTGGTGTTGTCCCGTTGCTCACATAATATTTGGTTATCAAAATTAAACATGATAGTGTTTACAAGGTAATGTGTTTGGCATACTGTAAGTGCTTTCCATGTCAGGAGTCTAGAAATTATTGCCTAACTCCCAAGTAAATTCTCTTATTTTACTTTCATAGTAAAGTATCTCTTTAAACTTTAATCTGTCCTTTAGTCCTTGAAATATTCTGTATACATGTCAGGAAAAAATTAGTTAACATAGACTAGGTTTCCATGAATGAATGTCCATTATTAAATTGCTTTAGAGTTTAGAGATGATCTAGGCAGTGAATGAAGCTCCAAGAAGGTAAGAGGCCTGGAATTCAGGGATATTACCTTCTAGGAATTGATAAACAAACAGAGAGAGAGAAGTTGAATGGTGAGCACTGATGTGGTCTGAGGGAGAATAGCATGTTGAATTTCATTGTGGTGCATTTATAAAGAGGCAGTTTGTGTTATAAGACAAGAATTAAATTAAATGAGACAATACTTTTGAAAGTTATACTAACATACAAGTAAATGTTGAAGTTGCAAAATAGTAATTAAGGGACAGTGTATGCAGAGTAGAACATAGAAGGACAAGGATGTATTTTAGAGAACTAGTCCTTGTTAAGGGGAGAAAAGAGAAGAAGGAACTGTGGAAACCAGTACTTTCCTCATCTTGCTATTTTCCTAGCATCTATGTTAGCAATACTTTGCATTCAGTGAGTGAATATTGATTGACTTTATGGTGGACATAGGTTGTGAGCGTAATTTATTAGTTTTATTCTTACATAGATCAAGACATGTATTGTACCTTTTAAAACCTTCTCTAATTCAGTGTGTTCTTTTGGTCAACAAATTATGTCTTTGGGTCTTTCAAACTGGAATGTGCAATTAACGCTAAAGAAGCCCATGATTCTAAATTTTTAATTGTCTTTTCAGAAACATGATTTTCCTCTTAAAAGTGTCATTCTCATAGCAGTTGAAAATTTCAAGTGTGAAACCAAACTTCCTTTCAGTTAATTTGGAAATAGAAAAAAAAATAACAAAAAATTATAATCAGACTGGAATATAGCAAGAAAACATAGGTTTTATAGTCAGGTGAAGTTCCAGTATGGGTCCTGGTGTTATCTTTTACTAGAGGTAAAACTTTGGTAGATGGTTCAATATTTAGTACCCATTTTAGTAAGGACGCCAATACATATTTAGTACCCATTAGTACCCATTTTAATAAGGACGCCAATACGTATTTCACAAGGTTATTGCAAGAAAATTTCAAGTTTAGTGGTAGGAGCCCTGAATAAATGATATATATATATTTAATTGAACATAATGAGGAGCTGCAGATAGAAGAAAACTATATTTTGGGAGAATAGTTTTGGTCTCTAATGCTGCCTTACCTTTCTTCATAGTGGCTTTTTTTTGTTTGTTTCCTAATTTATTACTTAGTATTCATCTTCCCACACTGAGATATCATGCAAAAAAGGCATGGAAGGTTTTTCACTGCAGCCTCACTCAAAATTGTTAAGAGAACTGTTATGCTACAGAACTTAGCTAATATTTGCTCCAACTATCTTGACTCTGAAGGCATTAAAGCAGTGAACTGTTAAGTTAAACTTCACATTTAGGGTATATTTTTTCCTTGTCTTCAAAGCAAGAGGAAAGAAAAACAGTCTTCAAGGAAATTGAATCCAGGATCTACAATAGCTTCAGATATTTTTCTCTGTTGAGGTTTTTTCCTCCCACAAGTTAATCCCAAACATGAAAAAAAAGGCAGTCAAAATTCTGAAAGTGGGCCATTTAAAATAAAATAAAAGGAAAAGGGTTCCCTCTTGAGTAACCCAAATCATAAACTGTAATGTGATAGTGCTGAAATATTAATTTAACTTCATTGTAAGAATAATTTGATTGTATATTCATGGGAAGGAATATAAATCACCTCAAATATGAATGTTAATTATTATTGAGTATTAGAATTAACAAAATAATTTATTGGGTAAATTGAAAACACATGAAAAATTCTACATTATGCTTTAAGAATTTAACATTCTCTTAAGAAGCTATAGATGGGCCTACCTGGTGGCTCAGCAGTTGGGCGCTGCGCTGTGGAGCTGTTGGCAGCGGCGATGTGAGTTCGACACCCGGCGGGGGAGATTCTCACATGGCGTGGCAGACCTCTCCTGCCTTGCCCGCTGCTCCCCTCAGCAGTGTATTTCCGTCAGTCTGTCTGTTCTGCTCCCACTCTGTCTCTGGTGAACGCTCTCGCCGCCCCAACCCTCTGGCCTGTGCCCCAGTTTGTATGCATAAATAAATAAATCTTAAAAAAAGAAAAAGAAGAAGCTGTAGATGTTTTGATTTCAGGCAATTTCTCTTTAAGAGAAAAAGTTGTAAATGAAAAAAATTAGACATTGCTATAAAGTGATACATTTTTCTGTAAGTTAATTTCTCTCAAAGAAAGGGTTTTTGGAGTTTTGGGTTGTTCTTTTTAGAATGAAGTAAGATTTTATGTATATAAAGCCTATGCTTTAAGAAAAAACTTAAGAAGTGTCATTTTTAGATTTATCAATATAAAACAGATTAGAATCTTTATTTTATATAATTTTTAAAAAAGATTTATTTTATTAAATCATGCATACAAGAATTAGGGTGTAGGCCAGAGGTGCTGGGAGTGAGAGGATTCACCAAAGACAGAGTGGGGAGCAGAATAGTCAGATCTACTGAAATACACTGCTGAGGGGAGCAGCAAGTGAGATAGGAGAGGTCTGCTGCACCATGTGGGTCAGCTCCCTGGTTGGGGATCAAACTCATGCCACAGTGGCTGGAGATAACTTGATAACCTGAGACTTTAACTCCTGCACCACCAGGGAGGCTTTAGAATCTTAATTTTAAAAACTGCCTATTCTCTGTATTTAATTGATGTTCATTCAGCTCACAATAAACAATAAAGATTTTCATCATTGGTGGTAGTATTATTAATAGGCAGTTTGGAAAGAAAATGAGTAGAATTGCCAGCAACAATAAGAGTTTAAAAATTATAATTCTTTCTAGAAGTTCAAAGTCATACATTTCCCTCTCTTTCTGAAAATAGTTTTTTAATAGGGTTGGCATACCTCAAAAAAAGATGGCCCCCTATATTTTGGAACCAAATTGTAGCTTTTGTGGCAACTACATTGAATCTCTGGGAGCCACTTCAGAAACTCATAGGTGTTACTGACTTACAAGGAGCAATAGCCTTTCAACTTTAGAAAATACTATGGTCACTCTTTGTATCTTTTATGATATTTTGCTCATTATATTTACTGCAGGAAAACGATACTGTTTTTTGGAACTCTCTCAATAAGAAACATCAGCAAAATAAGTTAGAAAATCCTTATGAAGTTGTTCAAAGCTGTTGCTTCTTTTTTTTTTTTCTGTTTCTAATTACTACTTATGTGCTTAAAAATAGAGTTGCTTTGGAGTTATATTAAGAACTAAAATCTGTAACTTATAATATCCCTAGTAAGGTGGTATGGTAGAGCTTCATTATGGAGATTCAAACAAATCATGACCCAAAACAAGACTCAAGGTCAACATATTGATGATTCCGTCCAGCCTTGGAGTCTCTGAACATAGAGGTATAAAATAAAGTAATACAACTTAACCAATGTTGACCCTTAGTTGTCTTAATTGTAGTCTGTAAAGTACAAACCAGGGATATTTGGTATGGATTGATCTAATATCATATAATCTTTGTTTTGAGACACCAAATATTTTGGCTATGTGGTTTATGTACAAATATTGAAAATTTGTTTAATTATTATTTTTGATATATGTAATGACTGAAATGGTATGACTGTAAGGTCAATTTTTTGAATAATATCAAAATTAGATGTCAAGTCATACAAATATAGTTTCAAAGAAAAATAATTGATATATTTAAGGTACATTACTGACTTGGCTTAAATACTTAGAGCAATTTGGAGGAGCTGTTGTGTGGCTGCTTTTGCTCTATGAGTTTGACTATGTCCTTATATTTAGGAGGACGGAAAGAGCAGGAAAAAGAAAAGGTTGGGAGGTTAGGGAGAGAAGATGGAAGAGACAGAGGGAATGGAAGAGAGGGAAAAAGGAGGAATGATTCATATAGAAAGTTCTGTTGTCTTAATTAAAGAGAACATATTATTCAGTGTTGAGAAAACATATAAGGAAAGCGAATAGGCTTTTTACATGTAAGTAGTCTTTCAGTTACATTTAGAAAACACCATTCTTGTAAATCTGGTTTGAATTAAAATGACTTCTTGGAATCAGGTGAAGTAATCAGCCCATATTTCTGTGTAATTTTGAATATGTTATATAAATGTTAGCTTTCTATTTGGGTACAGAAATAAAATCATTTGTATTGCTTTCATAAGAAAGTTGTATAGAAAATATAATTTTTGAGTAGATTATATGAAGAGGTATTTATATCCACCTTTCTTTAATATTGTTCAATATTGCAGAAGTACTACTTCTATATAAATTAGGTGTGGGCATTTTGTGAGCTAATAAAAGCCAACAGTATGAATCAGATGATTAAAGAAATCAAACAATATGGGTACTTTCAGTTACATTTGTACAAAACAAATTTTAAATCTTTTAAAATGAAAGCGTGAATATAATATGTAAAGAGGTAATTGCAAAACATTTTAACGTGGATAAATAGTACAAGTCACAGAAAGCTTGTAAACCTGCCATGTAAAACTGATTACCCCTATGAGCATTTCATGCTATTTGACAGTGAAAAGTACACCTTATAAAAGCTGTTACACAAACCATTACATTTAAAAGGTTTCCGTCTCACACCCCCAAATTAGACTTATTTGCTGCAAGTGAAAATTCAAAATTTGTTTCCCGTTCATTTTGGTGGCAGTTACAGAAGTGTTGAATTCTGCTTTTCCCCATTCTTCCTGGCAAACTAGAAATCAGTCTTTTCGGTTTATTTCAGTGTAAATATAGTTTGTCTATTTTAAGTACTACAGAGATGATATAATAATAACATTTGAAGCTGAAACACTCAGGTACTCCACATAATAATAAAATATTGAACGTAGAGCATCAAGATACTACCTGTATGTTAGAGAAGAAAAAACAATTTTACAAGATAATCTAGAATCACTGCAGAATATAAAATCCAGTGCACCATTTTACTTGATATCTCCATACACAACAGTTTGCCTTACTTGAAATCTTGTTAAATACCCTGAAACAGTGCCTAATTCATTTTTGTGAGAAAAAAAAAACTTGGAAACATCTAAGAGACCCTCTTATTTTGAGATTGCTTTCTCCATGTTATGAGTATTTCTTTCATTGTATAATAAGCACTCTCTGAGCTTCTGGCAGGCCTACTTACTTCTTTTTGCTAGTGCTGCCTTCTTTCTTCTCTTATAAACCACATTGTGTTAGAAAGGACCATTGATTGAGAATTGGGAGTTCTGAGTTCTTAATTCCAGCTCTGATACTAATGGATCCATTTGGTTTATCAGTTTCAGATTCTCTGAGAAATGGGGTCTGAACTGCCTGATCTCCTGGATAGTTTATAACTTTAAAATGCTGTGATATTGGAAAACAGGCCAATTATCTGAAAACCTATGCACTCCTTGCCCTCTTCCCCCACCCCCTAGAATTTACTGAATGATAAATTTGCTGGATGGATAGTTCTCATAAAAGTAATTCATTGAATGGCCATTTTATTTGTACTATGATTTGTTTATTTAAAGGCCATTTTTTAAATTATCAACTGCCTGAAATATGTTTGTATTAACTATTTATTAAAGTTTATCACAAATCACAGTGCGTAAAATAGCTGCAAAAGCTTTTGAGATTTTGGGTGGGAAGTCTTAATTTATTTATTGGAAATTCACCTGACATGTTGCAACAGAAATATTTATCTGAGAGCCATGTTTGTCACTGATGTTTCATATACTGAATGCATTTTAGTTACTTTTATAACATGCAACATACTCATCTAGTTGAACTAAGTTAACAAATTGTGAATTAAGAGAATTACAGAATTCATTTAATGGATTAAGAGTGTGTTGTAAGAAATAAACCTTACCCTATTATCATTTTGTAAACTCCTTAGTATTTAAGATAAGCCCAGCACTTTGATTTAAAATAAATTCTCATTCTTAGAAGTCAGTGGTTCAGAAAATGAAAAAATTCTAGAATGTAGGTTTGGGTAGGCCATAGTGCTCACTTGCAGCAAAATTTCAGATAAATTAAGAACTTGAACTCTTTGACACAAACATTAAAGAAATCTTCAAAGGCCTGTTAAGACTGTAAAATATAAGTTATTTTAATAGCACAGTGGTTAAAACAAAGAAATTTTCAGTTTGCAAAGTGATTTTTAGCCCATTGATTTTTTGCAAAGTAGACCTGATGTTACCATACTCCCATCACCACCTCTGTAGACCTGAGGGCAATAAGTCTGTAGTGGAAGCACCTTTGGGATCTCTAGGTGTTTGTTTGTTTGTTTCTAATCTTACCCTATAGCCAAAGTTGGAATCACTTGGAAGGTGTTCAGACTGTGTGTTTGTATGTGTGTGATATACTTTCTGTGATATTGACCAGGTACAATAAAAGAGCTGGGTAAGAATTAAGAAATTTTTACTTTTCTCTGTTCCGATTGCTGTAGCAAAAATATGTTCCATAAGTATTTGACTGATCAAGATATAGGATGAAGTTCTTGGTATATGTGAAGGGAAGATGGTCCTGCGCCCAAACAGAAATCAAGATAGTATTGGAGTAGAAGATTATTCTATGATAAATGCAATGGGACTTAGTTTCTCTGAACTATATCTTTAGTCTGTAACCTTCTTTAAAGCTCTGTGTGATAATTAGCATCGTTGATTGCAGTGCTATTCGGTAATAAGTTAAATATATATATATATATATATATATATATTTAAAATAATTTTTTAATTTTTAAAAAAGATTTATTTTTGCACACAAGCTGGGGTGCAGTCCAAAGGTGTGAGGCGGTGAGGGTTCACCAGAGACAGAGTGGGGAGAAGAACAGGCAGATCAACCGAAATACACTGCTGAGGGGAGCAGCAGGTAAGGCAGGAGAGGTCTTCTGTGCCATTCGGGATTCTCTCTGGCCGAGCACTGAACTCGTGCCGCAGCCGCCAACAGCTCCGCAGCACTGTGCTAACCTGTTGCACCACCAAGGAGGCCCTAAATATATTTTTCATGGGGTTACTGAAAGCAATTTGTGGCTGTAGTAAAGGTCAGGGATCAACAACTTCTGGTCCCTGTGCCAAAGATCGCCTGGTTTTGTAAATAAGAAAAAGAAAGGAAAGAAAAAAAGAACACTGAACTTTGGCCCTGAAACCTAGGAAGTAGTATTGTGTATGTAAGTATTGTATATGTAAGTCCTCACTCTGACCGTTTCTAGCTATGTGACTTTGGGATTCATAGAATTATTTAAGCTCTGACCCAACTTTTCTCATCCTTAAAAAAAATGGGATAATAATAGTAAGCATTTCACAGTAGTTCTGGACAGAAGAAATAAGACACTTAAAGTCCTTACAATAATGTTAGCTAATTTTTCACTGGAGACTTCCTGAAATACCTTTGTGTGAAAAGTCTCAATGATTTGTTAAGGGAATATAGAAGAATGTCAGTTGAATGTTGCCAAGCTCAAATAAATTTCAAGTGGTTAATTAATGATGAAGTTAGAACAATTACCATTAAGCTAATTACTTATTCTTCAAATTTCAGCTATGGAAATTAAAGATATCTGAGTGCTTCTGTCTCATAAAAATAAAGGAAGCATACCAGGCCACCTTTTCAAAGATGACATGATTAGAATATTGGATCTGAATCCACAATTCAGTGAATCAGGTGTACTTATTAAAACACAGGAAATGATGTGTCAGGGGGTCAGAGCAATAGCTGAAGACTTAATTTGCTCATTTGGGTTATTTAACCTTTACTCTGTTTTTATTAAAAATTATACACAAAATATGTTTAGACTTAACAAATATTAGAATAGGAAATTTGTAAAATTCTGACATAGGAATTGAAAGTAAAGTAACTTTAGATAATTATGAGGGAATAACTGATTGAAAATGATTTTCCTTTAAAATTATATTTATACAGAATTTTAAAGTATTAATACCTCTGATATAGCATATGCTGAGAGTAATGTTTTAGCTGGGTCTTAGATTCTCCATATTGTGGATTTATTTGTTCATTAAAAAAATTGAAGATCTTCTGCATCTTAAGTACAGTTGCACATTCATAGGTGAAAAAAATAAATATAATCCATGTGCTCATTGTGTTTATAATTTCATTGGAGAGACAATTATAATATGATAGTTGCTGTACCCTGAGTAAAAATAGGGTACAATTTGAACATCCAGAAAAACACCAGATCCCGCCTTCTTAAGAAGATGGGGAAAGAGTGGTGGTTGTTTGGGAGACTTTCTGGGCAAAGTGCAATTCATCCTGAAAACAGAAAGATGACGAGAAGGTTGGTAGGAAAAAATATTTCAAGCTGTAACTGCTTTTTTAAAGGTCTTTGCTTTGGGGAACTGAGAGTAGTTCCATATAGCTACGTTGTATATACTCTTCGGGAGATAGGCAGCAGCTATGTTCTAAACCACTTTATAACCCTTGTTTTGAAATTTTCAGTTTTTCCTGAGGGAACTGAGAGGTCTATTGTAGGAAGTGACTTGAACTCTAGAAAACGAAATATATGAGTAGGGTTTTAAGAGAAAAAAACGTTGGATTCAAATTGATTAAATGCGGGGGTTGAGGGGGGAAAGAAGTTGGCCCTTACTTTTAGCCTTCTTGGAGAAAGAAGGATAACAAAATCACAGGATTCCAAGATTGCTATTTTTGTCCTAGGTTCTTTGTAGATTTTGTACACATAGAAAGGCAGAAACTATATCCTTGCCCTCCACCCCCCCCCCCCGCCCCAACATGAAATAGCAGTTACGGGCAATCGGTTTAATAGAAATGAGGAAAATTTATGCTGAACTATGATGGCTTAATTATAACAGTTGGATTTATAATCATGATGGACTACAAAGAAGAAACTCAACAGATAGTTAAAAATCCAGGAATGTAGCTTAGAAGGAAGGGAATTGACTAGACTTAGAGATTTGGTGGTTATTCACATACAGGTAATAGCTGTGACCTAACTCTTCAAAACAGTATTGGGAAAGCAAAAGAGACACCCCAAATTCAACTCCTGTGTGTGTTCAGAGGGGAGAAATTAAATTTTTGAGGGAAACAGAGAAATACTAGCCGGACAAGTAGAAATTAAGAAAAATGGAATGCCTCTGAAGGCAAGGAGGAAGAGCTTTTCAAGAAGAAAGAAATTGTTACTAACTTCAAGTATAATTTGATAGTATGGTGAGTCTGGAAACTAAGATCATAGAATTTATAGATTGAGAGATTGTCCTTCAATGACTTCATTGAAGACATTCTTCTTAATCATGTGGCAGAAACAAGATGTCAAGACATTAGGAATCATGTCAGTATTGCAAAAATGAAGATGGTGACTGTAAAGAACTCTTGAATGTTTGATGCTAAAATTAAGGATTGGAATAGAATCATTACTATTAATGTACTTTCAGGAATAAAGTTCACACACCCCTATTTTCAGCACCCAAGAAAGGTCATCAAAGTGTAAGAGGAGGAGGGAAGGTGAAAAATAAAATTCATTTGAGTAAAATTTCACACTTAAAATACATAATGACCACTGCTTTTAAAATAATAATGAACTTACCATTGATTTTAAGAATATTGATAACACTCTCAGAGGTATTAACTAAAGATTATGATATGCCTAAAATCACTCACTTTAGAAGATAAAGCTATCTGATGAGTTTTTAAAATGAACTATTGTTTTTGTAACCAAGAAAATGCTGTAGACAGAGTTGGAAGGATAGCCATACACAGAGTTCTTCAACAGTTCTCCTAAAATTAGTTCCAAAGGAACAGTGCTTTTAATTCAGTGCACTTGCTTATTTCAAGTATTACTAATTTTGAGAGATAATTTTTCTTAAGTTTGTTGGTATACAGTTGGCTAATTACTTCAATCTGTTTTTTTTTCCAATTTGGCCAAGACTAAAGATTTCTAGCGTTCCAAGTTTGTATGTCAATATGCATTTTATCATGAAAGTTAATGTAAGAATTTCTTTGATTAATAGCATTCTTTTACAGTGTTTTCAGAATTTATGTGTGTGAATATATAGATTTTTTTCCCCAGCCCACCCACACCCATGTTCATTATATTTGCCAAAAAAAAAAAACGGCAATAATGAGAATTCAGTTCTTTAAGATGCTGTACATTTAAAATGGGGTATATTGTTTCCATTATTAGCCATGTTATTATACAGTACTATTTTCCCCTTTTAGATGTGTTGATCTCTTTGAACCTGTCATTAAAATAGTTAGGAATGGTATAAGACTCTATTCTCTAATTTTATAAAAAGAAAAAGAAATGCGAGATAGAGAAAAAATAGAAAAATCTCTTGTGTGGGCAAGAAAATCTAAGAAGAAAGTTGTTAGTGGAGCCTTTTCTAGTGTGAAGAAAAATAAAAATTTCTTTTCTTGCCTTCACTCCTTGTAAAATTCAAAGGAAATCCTCTTTTTTGTGGCAATCCTACACGGTTATTTCTTTTGTGACTTTTTAAATAATGCTGCCTTTTCACCTATTATTTTCCTTCCCTGTACTCCTATCCTAGGTAATATCACTTGGGAGCTCTATTTGGCAAGCATATTATTATTTCTCAACCTATAACGTAAGGTAGTATAGGTACTTCATGTATGTGGATAAAACTACACTAGTAACTATAGGGGGAAAAAGAGAAAAGTGTGTAAAATTCAGAGTATTTAGGAAAAATGAACAGCTAACACTAGAGCTGTTCTAAAATTTATTTATTTGATGGGCCTAAACACCTAGTTCCCTACCTATACCCTCTCTTTAATTTGAGATCTTTGGAAGAGACACCAATGTTCTCAATTTGTGTATTTTGATTCTGAATTGGAGAATATGTATAGGGCAGTATTACAAGGAAGGGATCATATTTGACTTTGAGAATGTGTATTATCATTACTTCCTTCTTTTAGCAGAAAATGACATAGGTCATGAAACTTACAATGAATGGATCTGTAGATATAATCTCCAGGTGTATTTTGAAAAAGGCCTTTTCCATTAGAAACATTGAAAAAGTTGGGCCTCCCTGGTGGCGCAGTGGTTAAGTGCTGCGCTGTGGAGCTGTCCGCAGCAGTGACGCGAGTTCCACGCCCAGCTGGGGAGGTTCCAAAATGACATGGCAGACTTCTCCTGCCTCTCCCGCTGCTCCCCTCAGCAGCGTATTTCCGTCACTCTGCCTGTTCTGCTCCCCACTCTGTCTCTGGTGAACCCTCTCACCACCCCATGCCTCTGGCCTGTACCCCAGCATTGATGCATAAATAAATAAATCTTAAAAAAAAAGAAATATTGAAAAAGTTGTTTTTTAACCTCCTGAAAGTTTTGAACCTCTTATCGTTAAGAATAGAGACAGAGCTCTTGCCTAACAACTGAGTAGATAAAAATGTACCATTACGGGTATTTTTGGGATTACAAAAACTGTCTTAGGTTATAGAATTTAAGATTGTCTTTTTGGGACAGTTCCAGAATGAACTGGGTCTCTGGAACTTACGTGGCTTCTGACCAATAAGTCCAGGGTAAACTTGAGACCACTCAAAATTTATAATCGTTGACTTGCGAAGTCTGTATTTTAAGATTCCATGTCTCCTCCCATTTCCCAGCCTGCAGTATATACTCAGGAAATTTTCCAAAGCACGCAGTTATGTCTGTGAATAAGGTTGCATGTTAGGTTACATACTAATTTGGTAATCTGCTTTTTATGTTTATAATATTATAAATTTTCATCATGGCTTTCATAAATCTATGCAGCATTCCATTATATGGGTATAAACCAATTTAATGATTTCCTAATTATGGATAGTTTTGTTGCTCATTGGCTATTATAGGCAATACTTGAGTGAAAATCTTTGTGTTTATCTAAAATACATATATTAGTTTAATTGAACTCATATTTGTTTTTATAGGACAAGTTTGAAAGAAAATGAGTCTGTTATTTTCTGTCATCTATAAAATATTTTGTGAGCACAGATGCAGATCTATGATAAAATTTTCCATGTCATAAAAACTATAGCTTCAAAGACTTCATAAAAGAGCACATTGATCACATGTTAGACATAGTACCTATTTATTATTCATGTGATATTTGTGTCTATTTGACCAAATTTAAATTCTTTCTTCGTGCCCAAAGTCTTCACCAACTGTGACCAATTCTTTTTAAACTTACTTTCACTGTAGCCTCACTGCTGCTGATCTCTCTGTGACCAACTAGGGTCTAAAGACAGAGTGTATTTGGAGTGAGACTGACAAAATCCTGACTTTACCTTTTAATAGTTCCACCACTTTGAGCAAGTTACTTAATCTCTCTAAACCTTACTTTCCTTTCCTATAAAATGAGAATATATATTTATGGGTCAAATTAGGTTAAATGTATACCAAACACTATCATATAGTAAGTAATTAATAAATGATACTACTGTTTTCTCTGATCATGAAACTGAGAATAGATTTATGATAAAAAGCTCATTCACCTTTTCATTGTAAGGGCTACGATCATTAAATATTTTGCCCAGTAGGTTCTCAGCGTTCTCAGCATTGGACAGACTGAAAAAGAGAAACATTTATAGCTTTCGCTCATAGACAATGGAAAGAATCTTTGCTGTATATTACATCACTTTGTTTTCAGAGCCTCCTTGCAATAGTAAAGAGTATAGGATACTTAGATGTTATTTGGTTTTCTGGTCACTGCTGTTACCTGGTCACTGCCATTTTTAATCATGTGTCATTTAGGTAAGACTGATTTGGTTTTTAATTCATGAACATTAGTGAGAAAAATGTTGGATGGCACCAGTGATTGACTGGACAAGTACCTGGTTTCATTTTCCTAAAATAACTCTTACATCATTTCAGCAGTTTGATTTCAGTAATGTATTAATAGATTGTTTTTAAAGTAATTAGTCCTTTAAGATAAAACCTATTATAGTACTTTAATTTGATTTTATTTTCCTAAAGAAACAGTTTTCATAACCTATAATGAGTCAAGGGAAGAATTAGTTAAGAGAAGAACCTTTGTTTGAAAAGTAAAGTTACCCAGGCAACTGTGTATGTTACCAGTGTGCTGATTAATCATCTCCAAGATTAATCACTGTCATCAGTTAACACAGAAAGATAACTGCCGAACAGTCTACACTATTATCATTCCATCATTTTTCTACAGATCAATTTAGTACAAAAGATTAGCTGTACACAGTGATGAGGATTACAACATCCAACCTAAATAAAGAGGCAGAGCTTTTATAATACAGAAAATCATGAATTTTCTTTTCACATCCCTTCAGTTACTTGAGTTATTGATTTGATAAAACCCTGTGTTTTATAACGAATATACTTTTCACAGAGATATATTTTAAATAAAAAAGGCTGGCTACAGTTTATGACTTTTAACTGGTTTATTTCATTTGTACTAGATGTGATGGGAAAAAGCCACGTCGCAGTGTTTTATATTTGTAGGTAAATTTATCACATCAATATTTAAACCATGTGTGTGTGTGTATTTATATAATTTCTAATATACCTGCATGATTTTACACTTTATTATCTTTGAAAGTTGCTTAGTATCCTGTTTTCTTTTAAAGAATTGGGATACTTTTAGTATTTTTCATCATCTACTTCAGAATAGTCAAAAATATTTGTATTTTTCATACTAATTTTATACTCAGGAAAGTAAATACTGGAGATTCTTTTCACAAAAAAACTGCCTATTTTAATTGTCTAATTTTTAAAGTTTATTATAAATTTTACTAATATAAAGGATCTACAATTTATAAATAATAATAAAATACACTGTACTGCTTATGATAGATCATGAATAGTCACTATTCACATACTTTCCTTTTTCTTCAGATTTACTGAGATAAAATTAGCAAATAATAATTGAATATACTTAAGGTGTACTTGATTAAACTTTTTTGTCTGTAGTTAACCTACTGTTGAAATACTTTTACCAGATTTTAATATGTATGGGCATTTTGTATATGAATATTTATTTTTTGATATTTATTCAGGAATGTATTAATAGTAATGCATAGTAATAAAGTTTTTATGATACCAAATTTCAGTTATGATTTGAGACCTTCCTATGTAAAAGTATATCAATGTTAAATTCCTTGATTGATATTTTAAAAATGATAATTTTTGATTATGAAAAATTTTACTTTTTCATGTAAATAGTATTCTAGTGATCTTATGTTGAATCAGTTCTAAGTAATTTACTCTTGAATGTCACATTTTAGATGTGATACATTTTTACTAAAGCTGTAAATGGACTATCATAATAATTTTGCTACTTTGGTTCCAGTAAGAA
This sequence comes from Scalopus aquaticus, assembly GCA_004024925.1. NCBI lineage: Eukaryota > Metazoa > Chordata > Mammalia > Eulipotyphla > Talpidae > Scalopus > Scalopus aquaticus. The sequence continues at coordinate 9,439 of PVIJ01002522.1, read as the reverse complement.
TTGAAATTAGCATTGTTTGTTTTTCTATACTAAGGAAAAGGAAGGAAATTCTGTTGTTCTTGAGAATTAAATCAGAGGTCTTTATTTTCTATACTGAATTAAAGCCTGTTACATTCCTCAGTGTAAAAAAACAATATAGTCAGTGTAGTGGAACCCAACTTTGCAGACTTCTCTTTTTTGGAGAGCAAATTATTTCTGGATGAAAAAGCTGAAATAAAAATTAGATGGATACTACCTATTTTTAAGCTAGCCCAGTTGTATAGTTCTGTTTGATAAGTAATTGATTAGGTCAGACTATTAAAGCATTTAATCTGACATGTACATTGTATATGATAAAAAGAATCCAACTGTGAATTTGAGTGTATTAAATAATCTTCAGGAAGTTCCACAAAGAACATTTGAATGCCTTGAAACTTGCAATAATGCATGTTTGTTCCAAACACATTTGCTTTGCCTAGGTTTTACCCATCAGGTTGAAGAAATGCTAATCTTGTTGCATTCAGCAGCTGGGTTTTGCAATATTCTTTTCCTTCTCCTAGGGGTTAATTAGCCTTCTTTCAAAATGTGGCCTATTTAGCTGCAGATTCGCATGATTCAGCCAGAGCTGGCTGTACAAAGCAGAACCGTTAACAGGCGGGTGTGTCCAACTGCTTAATTAGCCAGAATAAAAAGGTCCTTTGTCATACAAGCATCTGTTGCTCTTGACACACCTGACAGCCACATTAGGCAAGGATGACTAGACTGAAATTGTGCATGTCTCTCCTGCAAGAATATACAACTCATTTACATATGGGCTGCATCATAGACAAACTGCAGGGGTTTATTTAGCTTATCAAAATGGATTAATGTGACTGCATTTGTGGCTGATAAACAAATATCACTTGAAAGGCAGTTGTGAAGGAACTATACTAACTAAATTACTCTCAAACATAAACAAAGCACCAGAAACCACTGCTAGATGAATGAAACACCTCAAATGTACATGCAAACCTTTACATTGGTCTAAAACAAAACCTACAAATCAAGCATGTGAAGGCATTACCCTCATGTGATAATCCTTGCTTTGTAGAAATGTTGGAAAGCTACCAAAATACTCTGAATGTGTCAGTGGCTTTAAATGATCTGTTTAGCAAAATTTGGCAGGAGGGTTGTACTCCTCAAACATACTTTAACATTTTGATTGATCTAATTGATCTTAAATCAGGTTTTCAGCATTAATCAGTTAAAGTGCCTCTGCAAAAATACTTATTTTGGGTTTCAGTATGTCTTTGTAGAAAAAACAATTTTTAATTTTTATGTTAGGGAGAGAATGTCCATTTGATAGAAATTTATATCAAATACAGTGATAGAGAATTCCAAAGACTTTGCTATTCAGATTAACCATATCTAGTTGATATGGCAACCCTCTCTCATTATGATATGGCAAAGCAGTGTACAGTTGTTGACATCATGAGTTAGCACAAACCTAGGTTTGAAATCAGGCTTTCCCCTTTCTAGCTGTGTAGCTTTCAGCAAGTTTTTTAATCCATTTGTAGCTCAGCTTCTTCATTTGTAAAGTAGAAATAAGAAAGAAGGGAGTCTTCTGAGGATTAAATGAGAAGATATATTTCAAGCACTTAGCATATTGCTTGGCACCTGAAAAGGAATTGTTAAACGAGACACCTAATTATAGCTGTGACTTTTTTTAAATCATTTTTTATTATTCATATCTTTTACATTATTGTGTATTCCCCATAAATTACCCACCACCTATTCACCCTTGAACCATCACCATAGTCCCTTGTGCTCTTTCCTCCCCTTTTTTGAGCCCTTTCCCTCCCCTTCCCTTGCTGAATGTCTCTTTCTTACTTGATTCTCCTATATTCCTGTTATAAGTGAAACCATTCGATATTTTTCTCGTTCATTCTGGCTTATTTCGCTGAGCATGATCCCTTCTAGCTCCATCCATGTTGCTGTGAATTGCATGTGTTTATCTTTTTTGAATGCTGAATAGTATTCCATTGTGTGTATGTTGCCACATCTTAATCCAATCATCTATTTTGGGCATCTGGGTTGTTTCCATATTTTAGCTATTGTGAATAATGCTGCCATAAACATATGGGTGCATGTATCTTTTTGGATTAATGTTTTTGTGTCCTTTGAGTAGATTCCCAGAGGGTATCACTGGGTCATATGGAAGCTCCATTTTTAGCAGTTTGAGGGACCGCCATACAGCTTTCAACACACAAAAATCAGTAGCCTTCCTATATACAATCAATCAATCCGAAGAAGAGGAAATCAGGGAAACCACCCCTTTTACAATTGAAACAAAAAAAAAAAAATCAAATACCTGGGAATAAACCTAACAAAAAAAAAATAACAAAGGACCTATACAAAGAAAACTATAAAACATTATTAAGAGAAATAGAAGAAGACACAAAGAAATGGAAAGACATCCCCTGCTCATGGATAGGAAGAATTAACATTATTAAAATGGCCATACTACCTAAAGCAATTTACAGATTCAATGCTATTCCAATAAAAATCTCAATGACATTCTTCAAAGAGATTGAACGAATACTGATGAAGTTCATATGGAATCACAAAAAAAAAACCTCGAATGGCCAAAGCTCTCCTGACCTAAAAGGAGAATGGAGGCATCACCCTCCCAGGCTTCAAACTATACTACAAAGCCATAATAATTAAAACTGCATGGAACTGGAACAAAAATAGACACAGATCAGTGGAATCGAATAGAGAACCCAGAAATCAACCCACATATATGCGGACAATTAATCTTTGATAAAGTTGCAAAAAATGTGCAATGGAACAAGGACAGTTTGTTCAACAAATGGTGCTGGGAAAACTGGACAACTACATGCAGAAAAATAAAGCTAGTTCTACTACCTCACACCATGCATGAAAACCAATTCAAAATGGATTAGAGACTTGGACATAAGACCTGAAACCATAAAATATATAGAAGAAAACATAGGCAAAATAATACATGACATACATCTTAGTACCATTTTTAAGGACACATCCCCCAAAGCAAAAATAGTGAAGGAAAAGATAAACAGCTGGGATTACATCAAACTAAAAAGCTTCTGTACAGGAAAAGAGACATTAACCAAAACAAAGAAACAGCCTACTGACTGGGAAAAAATTTTTGCAATCCATACAACAGACAAGAGACTGATCACAAAAATCTACCAAGAACTCACACGACTCAACAAAAACAAAGCAAAAAATCCATTGAAAAAATGGGCAGAAGAACTTAAAAGACACTTCTCCAAAGAAGAAGAGCAAATGGCCAATAGGCATATGAAAAAATGTTCAACATCCCTCATAATCAGGAAAATGCAAATAAAAACCACAGTGAAATACCACCTTACACCAGCAAGAATGGCATGTATTAAAAAAACAGGGAACAACAAAGGTTGGCGAGGGTGTGGAGAAAAAGGAACCCTCCTGCACTGCTGGTGGGAATGCAAACTGGTCCAACCACTATGAAAAGATATAGCTGTGACTTTTTGATCCAATTTCTGGAAGGGATGTGACTGAGACACTCTTAAGGCATAAGATCTTGACAGAGAACCTCTTGCTCAGAGTTGAGAAAGACAATGAAATCAGAGGAGAATGAAGTTTTGTCTATTAAGGGAAAATGAATACAAATTCTGGAGACTAAATTCTTATTAATTGCCATGACCCTGTTGCCCAGGAGCCGGGGAAATTGGGTAATGAACTGTAGCTAAGAGTAAACACAAGATGTCCTGGGATAATTATTGGTTGTCCTGGAATGGGTTTTATGCCCCAATTTGGATGTGGGGTTCGTAGAGAGGCAGAGGCTGGATGAAAGTTCTCTGTGACTCTCCAAGTTATATAAGCCATTACTTTCTATCTTATGTTCCCTACTTTATTCTGTTAAGGTTCCTCCTCTTGTAGTTAGATTGTTTTCATTTCTTTTGCATCTGAAAGTTTACTGGTTTGCTTTTCTCTATTCTCTTCTATCTGCAACATGTGCTATGGCACTTACGTCTTCCAACGTGGTTTATAGTTCAGTGCACAATTTTAGTGTTAGTCCAGTTCTGCCTTTCCTACTCCCTAGATATTTGACCTTGGTAAGGGAAGAGTTTTATGTAGTGAATATTGTCATCCTCAGTCTGTAAGTATATCTGTGGTCTTAATGCTAGTCTCAAGGGATATGTGGTGGTTGTCGTGGTGGTTTGTGTATTAGTATTTGGCAACTTTTTGTAAAAAATAAAATACGCCACCATTTGGGCGGTAGCATATAAAAATCTGGACTTTCTGTTTATTTGGAGAAAACAGAAGAAATGGCAGGTACAGATTAACCTTCCCACAAATGCGTAATTCCTTGGGGGTGCACATTAGCTTAATCCAAGTAAATGGGGTATTATCCAGAGTCTTCAGCACTTTCATTTTATTTTTTAAACCCAAGCCTACCTTCACTCTGTGTATCTAAGGTTCTTTTTCTGCAAGCGGAGATTATAAACATACCAACCACATTCTGTTGTTAAATGAATTACGAATTAACATATAAAACATTTAAGAGTCCTTGACATATGTTACACAATTAGTGCTGTTACTGCTTTTATCTTTTGTGTATGGTAAGTATTTTTGTGTTGTTTCAGGATTTTGACTAATAAAAGAATAAGAGTACTCAGTCACCTAAGTGTTACCAGTGTCAAGGTCTAGAAAAAATACACTGATTCAATGAAAAAGCCTGTTTAGTTCCATGTCTATCCCTGTCACCTTGAGCAAAGCTTTTAACCTCTCTGGGTTTTAGTTTCCTCATTTATAAAATAGTAGGAGTAAATTAGATGTCTTCACATGTCCATTTCTAAAATTGAATGAGATGATAGAAAAGGTTTCAGGGAGGACGTGGTGAGCTGGAAGAGGTCATACTGTGACTAAAGATGCTAGGAGGGGTTAATTTTCTACTTGAAAGAACTAAATACTCTTGTAGAATTTTCTTAATATTTGCCATACTTGTTTATATTTTAAATCATAATGAAGTATTTTTCTTAGGCTACCAATTAACTATTGTTTTTCTACCTAGAAGGGAAAGATAGAATTCTGGTCCTGGCTCAATAGCAAATTAGTATTTAGTGTTTTGACTGTACCTGTAGCAAATGGGAATGTCTAAACCAGGAGTTCTGAGAAACCCTGCTTGTTAGGGTATACACTGCAAAATTTAATCCTGAATTAGTAGGTCAGGCACATGAAAACTGAAAAAATGTGCTATGATGAATTGTGAAAGGCAGAACAAAATTTCATGTTTTTATTTACAAATCTCATTCATGTAATAGTGGTCTTCCCTATTTTCCAAAATATTAAACATTAATGTTTGACTATCTTTGTGTAAGATGTAATTTAACTTGGATTTCACTACTATGACATACCATAGAGGCAGAGAAGAACTAGTCAGTGTGATCATTTGGCTAAGTTTAGTGTATTTCAGTTTGTTTTGGGATATACATTTTTAAATTTATCTGTAAATATTAAGTTGGAAAGGGCCTTAGAAAAATTTATTTTAAAATTGCACATATCCAGTTACATCCTACTATTCTATAAAAAATGTCTAGAAAGTACATTTTATGACATTTGTTTATAGTTAAGATTTGTGTTCTGAGAATTGAATATTTTGACGTAATTTTAGACTGCAGTTTGTAATGTGATTAAATACAGTAGTTCACAAGAGATGACGAAGGTAGATTTAAATGAAGTTTAACCTTTATAACATCAAGATAGGAGGTAACTAATAGGAATTTAAGAAAATTTGAATTAGTAATTTTCTGTATTTACCAAATAAATGGTCAAACTGACTATAAATATGGATGGACTAGCTTAATAGTATGTTGGGGAAAGAATATTCTGAGAGTTGAAAGTCTCAGGAGAGAATTTGATGAACAAATAATGCAGCTAGTCATGCAAAGGAAATTTAAAATTTTATTTCTATTTTGATATATTTCAGAGACCATCATGCAGACATCAGAGACTGGGTCGGACACAGGTTCGACAGTGACTTTGCAGACATCTGTGGCGAGCCAAGCAGCAGTGCCTACACAGGTGGTACAGCAAGTGCCAGTACAACAACAGGTAAGGAGTTGCTATTCTCAGAGAAGATGCTGTGCCTTTCAGTGTGCTGACTCTCCTGCATAACTGTGCCCAAAGACGACTTAGATTATATTAACGGTTTCTGTCCCAGTGGGTGCTAAGATAGGATTCGGTCATTTCTCAGGTTAATTCAGCAAATATTTCACAAGCATTTCTGCATTTACCATGTTTGTTCTCTACTAGACCATAAAGATACAAAGATACAGTTTCAAAGTATATAGGGATACAAAGATAAATATTAAAGTATATCTAGTATTTGGAAAAGAGCCTCTTGACTCTAAAAGAGAGTGCTTGTTTCTGACTTGACCACACTGTAGGTTTCCTTTTTTTTTTCTCCTTCCCATTCTTCACAAATCTATTTCTTTCACACTTAAATATCAGCAATCATTTAATTAATTTCTTTTTATTGAATTATTATAACATTTCAGTTTCAAGTGTTTCATATCATTGAGAATCAGCATGTGTATATATTACATGTATATATTACATTAAGTTCACTGCTAAAAGTCCACTTCTGTCCTTCACTAAACCATATTTCCCTTTGTCTCAATTTACCTGCCCTCTTTCCCACTTATGGTAGCCACTATTTGGACTTACAGTCCAAAAGTTTGTTTTTTGTTTTACTTAACAAAATAAATTATCATTTTTCTTATTTTATGCTTATATCCCATTTGAATGAAATCATATGGTGCCTATCTTTCTCTGTCTACTTTATATCTTCTAGATCTACCCATGTTGTTGCAAATGGTAGGATTTCATCTTTTTAAAGCTGTATAGTATTCTGTTGTAGATACATATATGTATGTGTGTGTATATATATACACACACACACATACATATATGTATGTATGTATGTATATCCTATCTTTATCCAGTTGTTTGCCAGTGGGCACCAAGGTTGTTTCTACTGCTTGGCTATTTTAAATAATACATTGGGGTGCATATCTCTTTGAATTTATTTTTTTGTAGTTTTGTATGAAATTTCTATTTTTAAATTTTTTCTGGGATATTTATACTTCTTTCTATAATAATGGTATCAGTTTACATTCCAACCAACAGTATATTAATATTTCCTTCCACATTCTTTCCAAACCTGTAGCTTCTTATCTTTTGGATAATAGCCATTTTCACAGGTGTGAGGTGATACCTCAATGTCGATTTGATTTCCATTTCTCAAACAGTGAGATGATGAAATCTTTTCATATGCCTATTTACCATCTGTATGTTTTTGGAGAGTGTCTATTCAGAACCTCTGCCTATTTTTTAGTATTTTTTTTTACTGATGAATGTTATGAGTTCTCTTTATGTTATAAATATTAATACTGTTTGGGACATATGATGCGCAAATATCTTCTCCCATTCAGTAGGATATATTTTAATTTTGTTGCATGTATCTTTTGCTGCGAAGAAACATTTTAGTTTGATGTAGTCACATTTATTTTTTTCTTTTGTTTCCCTTGCCATTGTTGGAGTCAAGTTCCTGAGCATATCTCCATGGCTGATGTCAAGGAAAATATTGCCTTTGTTTTATTACATGTATTATATGATTTTAAGTCTTAGGTACCAGTCTTTCATCTATTTCAAATTTATTTTTGTATATGATGTTAGAATGTGCTCCAGTTTCACTCACTGGCATATGGCAGTTCAGTTTTCCAAACAGCATTTATTTCCTTGTTCGGTTATAAGCTCTCTTTTGTTAAAAATGATTTGTTCTTCAGCATATTATTTGTTCTCCAGAAATCTGTATTCTTCCCTTCTTTTTCTTTTGATTGATTTCTAGTTTCATCCCACTGTTATCCGCTATTGCCAACATGGTCAGGGGTGTCTGTTTTGTAGAGAACTTTCTCTGTTGTCCTACTTACTGGGGGTCCGGCCTATGTGGAGCACTCTTGCTCCTTTGTATGGCCTTAACTTGGATTAAGGTTGTGTTCCTCCATTCAATTTCTACTCTCCTCTCCCTAGGTCTTGTGGCTGAGGTAACTGCCCTGACATCTGTGCCCCTTGCCCCAGCCTATAGGTTGTTTCTTCCACCAACTTCCTGTTTAGTGACATGTGACCTTCCATTTCCCCTCTGATACAGTTTTTATTGGTTCTGAGTTGCAAGTAGTTCTTCAGTCTTATGCTGAGCTATTGGAGTCTGTCAGTGTGGTATCCCCAGTTTAACTGTTAGGTTTTTCTTCTCAAAAGTGAAGCGAAGAACTTCCCCTGTCACAATACTGATGAAATCATTTTCATATTTTTATATAATTGGCTTATAGTAGGACTTAATAAAGGAGAGACTGCATAAACCTTATGGGCAGGGATTTTACCTTTGATGATTTAGAAAGTTCCTGGGTGTGCTGGTGACAGATCAATATATTTGGTGAAATTTATCTTAAAAAGGCCTGGAGATCTGACTCACCCCATTTAAAAAACTGAGAATGAATTCATCATCAGATGTTTACTACTGGGCTTATTCATACTCAGGACACTTTTGGCTTTCTTGGGTAAAATACTGACAAAATAATGCTAGTTATGCCAGTTAATAATTCTTTGCAAAGATTATGAAAATACTGGCTTGTCATTTCTTCTACAAAGCAGTGAGAAAGATCAAGTCATAAAACATTATCTTGAGATTTACCTGCAATTTGTTAGCTTCAAGTAGAATCTTTAGCAAATGTTATTCTTACAATACAAATAATTGTAAAGGAAAGACTATCTTTTCCTAAAGGATAGACATAGGGATTCAAAGTTATACTCTTTATCAGGAGATGAAAATAGAATGGGTAAGGGAGAGTGCTGGAAATGTGTTTGACTCTTATGCTAAGTAATGACATCTGAAATAAATTGATTTATATTTAAAATTGTGGTGCTAAAATTGAATTAATGAATTGGTCCTCTAACTGGACTTCTTAACTTTTTAAAGCTAAGTTCTCATTCTCTCATTCTCAGTTTGATATTTTTTTGTTTTTCCTCTGCCTGGGAGTTGTAGGGAAGACGGTTGGGTGTTATACTAATTCACTGAATCCTTCTCTTTTTCAAATGGTGTCACCTCTAATTGGTTTTCCTCAGTGCAGACATTAAACCAAAAAATAAATCTGAAAGCTCTCCCCAGAGTTAGAGAAGGCCAGTCACCTCATTACATGTAGTTTATGGAAGGAATTTGTATGCTTCTTGTATAGAATAATTTTTTTTGTATTGAATATGTACATTAAAGAAAACAAAAATTAAATTGCTGCCAGAAGTGAAAAATCAATGTAATCATCTATTAAGTAGAATAGATGATGTGGTACATATCATACCTCTCCTCTCCTCTCCTCTCCTCTCCTCTCCTCTCCTCTCC